>JXTC01000628.1:89763-122960 GCA_002914845.1 Trema orientale
TGAATTTCTTTGATTCGGCCTTGATTCATCTTGAATAGTCAGTATTCTCTAGTAAAAGACTCCTCACCTGAAATGTACACCAAAAACAACAAAATCGGATAAAAATGGCTCAAAGACGAGCAATTCTTAAGCTCGAGAGGATAGTAAAGTCAAGTGTAGGATCCACTTAACACCTGTGGGCAATGTTTTCTTTGTATTTTGTTATTCTGGTATGTTGTAAATATTACTGCTGATGGCAAGATAAACTGATAAGTTGTTTTTGGTTGTATATTTTGTAAATGCACTTTCGAAAAGTAATGCTACACAGTTTCTTCTGTTTTGAGTTTGAAAAGTTCAAATTTGGCCCACCTTTTTATAAAACTAAAGATATGGTTTAAAAAAGAGTAACACTTCCTAGTTTGGCTGTATATAACAATATGGTTGAGCTAGGGGGCGTTACACTAACAGAGTCCTTAAATTCCATTTATGCATCATAATCAATCGCTAAAATTTAGGAAATAACAAATACAAGAGAAATCGAAAAGAAAATAAAGAAAACATATAACCAAACAATTAAATTACTTTTGATAATATAACCCTCAGTTGGATTAGGGTTTAGTGTAAACATCCTATAGGGAAGATAAAGTATCTCCAGTCATGGGTTAAAATTGCTCAACTGAAAAGGAATAAAGCCAGTTGATAAAAATTCTTAAAATAAACTCGTGGAAGACTGATGACAAAGTGAAGCTGCAGCTTGAAGACAAAGAAAAATAGGAATAATTAGATCGTCTAAGTGAGAAAAGTAAAACAAGAGAGAGAGACAGAGACAGAGAAGCTAACAGACTCCCAAAATTACATTGGTCCAAGGCAGGAGTGGTTTGAAAAATAGAAGTCCTCGTAGATGTAGCTTAGCAGTTGCACCAAATAAAGACATAATCTACCTAGTAGCTTTCCTATACACATTCCCATTCACAATCAATCCCTACCTTGTATCTCAAGTCAAGGGTTCAAATTGCTCAATTAAAGAGGAATAATGCCTTGTTGATGAAAATTATTAAAATAAACCTATGGAAGATTGATGACAAAGTGACGCTGCAGCTTGAAGACAAAGAACTGTAGGAAGTGTTAGACCGTTTAAATAAGAATAGGAAAAAAGAGAGAGATAGAGACAGAGAGACAGAGAGACAGAGATAACTAATAGAGTACCAAAATTACTTTCGTCCAAGAGAGGAGTGGAGTGAAAACGAGAAGTCCTCATAGATGCAGGTTAGCTGTCATATCAAACGAAGATATAATCTTCCTAGTAGCCTTCCTGTTCACATTCCCAATACACAATCAATCCCTAAAATTTAAGAAATAACAAATACAAGAGAAATAAAATGGAAAACAAAGAAAATATATAACCACACAACCAGAGTGCTTTTGATGAGATAACACTTAGTGGGATTAGGGTTCACTGTAGATATCTTATGAGGATGACAAATTGTGACATCCCCTAACTTAGATATGCACCTAAGCTAGAAAATGTTTAATTTCTATATTCATCTTATATCATAAAAGCGGAAAAATCCGACAATAATTTTTGAAAAAAAAAATATATATATATTTAAACTGAAAAACAACCACTTTTTAAAACATCCAGAAATAAAACTTAATATTCAAAAAAATCTATGAAATAAAAACACTTAATTTAAATCCAAAAACCAAATACAAGAAAATAAAATTTAAAGTCGATTAAAAAAAAGCATCCTAATGCCATTTGGGAATCCACCGCGGCCGCCAGCCAACCTCTAGTAGTTTATTGCTCATCTGAAAATTTTAAAAAGAATGGGATGAGCTTGCGCCTAGTAAGTAAATCTCATGCATGCAATGAATGTCATGATTTATGAATAATGCACTTTAAGAATCAAAACTATGCAATCCCTCCTTTAAAAAACATCTTAATCATAAACGTTAAAATTTTATAAAAACTTTCATGTTTGAGCTCGACATAGTGTAATGCCAAGTCTATCAGAAGTTATGAGCTATAAACATGGTGTCATGACAAGCATATGACCTTGTAGCTATTCGGATCCCATATAGCTATCATACTACAATGGCTAGCATCGCAGTTTAAACATTCGTTCTTAACACGGTGACTATAGGTCATTCAGTCTAGTGCACATACTCCTTTCAAGTACTTAACACACACTTAAATAAAAATGTTCTTCTTTGAACAAAATCTGGATGCATAGTGCTTTAGAAATCATTCTTTAAAAATCATAATTTCTTGTGCAATTTATGCAATACTTGTGCATACGCATGATATACTTAATATGCAAGCTAATATAATATAGCATATAATAACATATCATAATAATCACAATAACATCACATAGTAGCACATAAATTTACACATAAATACATAGAGTGAGATTTACTTACCTCAAGTCCTTGGAATAACTTTGTAGTGAAATACTACACAACCAACTTCGTTGAAACCACATGCCTCTTCTTTATCCATTATTTTTTATTATTTATGCAAAAATATTCATTATAAAAAAAATATTAATACATGCTATCATTGCTCTTAAGAAATATATTTCATATGTTTGAAAATATCCATAATATAAAATAATATAATAATTTTCATAACAAAACCAAATCTATAAACATTCAGCCAACTAAGCATACTTAAATAATTTTAGATTTATCAATATAATTCGGTTTATCCTAAAAATTTGCATAATACTTTAAAACATATATATAAAGATCCAAAAAAATTATCGAAATTTATAAAAAATATTTAGTATGTTTTTCATAATTTTGAATCCGAATCTTGTAACTCAGTAAAATTGTTAAACTGAAAACTAGTGCACAATAATAGAATTTTATAGATTTTTTTTAAGTCAAAATAATCTGAAACTTTATGAAAGTATTTTTAACACAATATAAAACAAGTACAAAAATTATAGATTCCAAAATAGACTATTAGATAGTACTTTAAATTCATATAATTCTGTAGCAGAATTCATATCAGTACCAAAATTAGCAAAATAATAAAGCTTTCAAAAATCATATTTAATTTTAAAAATTTCCAAAAATCATGAAAATATTTTTAAAATCTAATCACATATTGATAAATGTCTAATAAAAATTTTAAGTCGAAAAAATATCAATAGCATGGGTTTTTAACGGTAATAAACAAGAACATCAAATCCGTCAGATTTACTGACATTAAGGACAATTTAAATAAGGAAAATTTAATAATGAATTAAAATAAACTTCTATGACCATATAAATTTTCTGAATATAACCTAACACATAAATAAACAAACTCTTAAAATTTCACCTTAAATATAAATCGTTCACCTTCTAAAATTATAGAACAAAAATTTGATCAAGTCTATCTGTCAGAATTTCTTAAGTAGCAACTAGCATGTATTTAAATCTTATATAAATTATAAAATTAATGTATGAACATAAAATTTACAGGAATCATGTAGACATATAACATAACATCTCACAAAAATTTCAGGTTCTAAAAAAAATTATAGCCCTATATATCATAGGTTAAATTCTGATCTAACAGCAGCAAAACAATAAACTTAGAGAAAAGAATGCATTTAAATAATTATCTTCTTCTTGAAAATTAAAGAAAACTAAGCAAAAGCTTATGAAATCACAAATACTCTTAGTAACTATGAGAGAAATATAGGTAGAGAAAAATTTAGGAGGAGGCTTAATTGTATTTTCACGAGAGAGCATAATATATATATATAGGTTTTTGGCCTTGGGTTTTTTTTCTTTTTAAACATTCAATATTTTTAATTTTTATTAACCTAATCATATAAACCTAATATATATATATATTAAGTTATGGAAAACTTCTCGTTTTCCTATTTATGACTCTTTTTTTTTAAAAATCAATCGACGTTTTTTTTTTTAATAACCTAAATGTATAAGCCTAGTATTATATTTATAAACTTCTGAGAAACTTCCCGTTTCCCCATTTTTTTGTGACTTAGTCTTTTTTTTTTTAATATAAGTATAAGTTAAATTATATCTATACATAAGTAGTAAAATAAATTAAAATCTATATAATAATTCATACAAATAAAGTAGTGGAAATTAAAACTTCACGTGCTTCATACTTATTTAATAATAATAATAACAATAGACATACTTATTCGTATATACAAAGTGTGCTTAATCAAAACTTAAATATATATATATATAAGTTTATTATCAAATTATTTAGACTCTAAATACGTACTGGACTAAGATTTAAACAATAATAATTATTAGAATAATCTACTTAACTCAATAATAGACAAAAATTAATCACATTACTATAACAATCACATATGAATGAAAATGCATAAAAATTTATTTCTCATTAGGCACGCAGTCCAACCTGGCTTTCATGTGCGTATTCCACTGCAACCGTATTCACGAAAAATTTTATTAGTGCATAACCATTTTACTTATCATAACCATAGATTTTAAAACACATAAAAAACAAAAATCATATCATAGGACAGACTTGATATTAAAATTTCCTACCCCCTTAAAATAATTTCGTACTCAAAATTATAACTTACCAAATACGTTCGGATATTTAGCTCTAATCTCATCTTCACGTTCTCAAGTTACCTCTTCCATTGCATGATAGCCCCAAAGAAGCTTGATCAATTTAATTTTCTTGTTGCAAAGCTCCTTTTCATCTCTTTCCAAAATTCGAATAGGAACTTCTTCATATGTCAGGTCTTTTTGCAATTGGAGAGGTTCATAACTTAAGACATGTGATGGATTAGTCAAATATTTTCTTAACATCGAGGCATGAAATATATTATGTACCTCAGAAAGTCTCGGCAGTAAGGCCAATCTATAGGCCATGTCCCCGACTCATTCTAAAATCTCAAATGGTCCAATGAATAGTTGACTTAGCTTTCCCTTTACACCAAACCTCATAACTCCCTTCATTGGTGCAACCTTAAGAAATACCTTGTCTCTAACTGAAAATTCTAAGTCTTTTCGTATTTTATATGCATAAGTCTTTTGACGACTTTGGGCTATTTTCATTTTTATCTTGATTCTTTCCACAACATCAGCTGTTTGCTGTATAATTTCTGGACCCAGAAGTTTTCTCTCACCAACTTCATCCCAATGAATCGGAGAACGACACTTCCTACCATAAAGTGCCTCATAAGGTGCCACATCAATCATCGCCTGGTAGCTTTTATTATAAGAAAACTCTATCAATAGTAGATAGTTGTCCCACGAAACACCAAAATCCATGTTGCAGACTCTCAACATATCTTCAAGTGCTTGGATCGTCCTTTCAGATTGGCCATCAGTCTGAGGATGAAAAGCAGTGCTAAACCTTAATTGTGTACCCATAGCTTTATGTAGACTTTTCTAAAATTTGGAGGTAAACTTTGGATCTCGATCGGACACAATTGATACAGGAATTCCATGCAGTCTCACAATTTAATTAATGTAAAGCTTAGCATACTTGTCCATAGAGTAAGTATTATACGTCGGAAGAAAGTGTGCAGACTTTGTAAGTCTATCCACAATCACCCATATGGAATTTGCACCTTTCCTTGTTCTTGGTAATCCAAGGAAAAAATCTATGGTAATGTGCTCCCATTTCCACTTAGGCACCATTAGTGGTTGCAATAAACCGGAAGGTCGTTGATGCTCTGCTTTTACTTGTTGATAAATGAGACAATGCTCAACGAACTGTGTAACATCTCTAGGCATATTGACCCACCAGAAGTGCTTTCTTAAATCACGATATATTTTCGTACTTCCTGGATGTACAAAATAAGGGGTCTCATGTGCCTCTCACATGATCTCCTTCTTAAGTTCAGGATCATCAGGAACACATAAATGATCAATAAATCTAAATGCATTGTCTGAGATGATTACAAAGTCTTTATATTTTCCAGCTTCTGCAGCTTCACAAAACTTCATCAATGCAGGATCATTACTTTGTGCGGCCTTAATTTGATCCAAAAGTGTTGATTTTACTGTCAAAGTAGCCATGTAGGCAGAATTTCCTTGATCTACTACTTCTAATCCCAAACATTGCATAACCAAAATTAGCGGTAGAATTTCATGTATAGAAGCAACAGAGCAAGAAAATTTTTGACTTAATGTATCAGCAACCACATTTGCCTTTCCTGGATGATAATTGATCACACAATCATAATCTTTCACTAACTCGAGCCAACGTTGCTGCCTCATATTGAGTTCTTTCTGTGTGAAGAAATATTTCAAACTTTTATAATCGGTATAGATTTCACACTTAACCCCATACAGATAGTGTCGCCAAATTTTTAAAGCAAACACTATAGCAGCAAGCTCGAGGTCATGTGTTGGGTAATTCTTCTCATTCTCTTTTAATTGTCATGAGGCATAAGCTATTACTCTTCCGTGTTGCATGAGAACACATCCCAAACCATTTTTGGATGCATCACTACAGATGACAAACCCATCAACTCCTTTAGGAATTGCCAAAATGGGGGCAGTAGTCAATCGTTACTTCAGTTCCTTAAAACTTTTTTCACAATTATCAGACCATAAGAATTCCACATTCTTTCGGGTCAACTGGGTTAGTGGAGATGCAATCTTTGAAAAGCTCTCCACAAACCTTCTGTATACCCTACAAGACTAAGGAAACTTCTAACTTCTTTTACACTGATCAGCATTGGCCATTGTTAAACTGCTTCCACCTTACTAGGGTCAACAGATACACCATCTTTAGAAACAATATGTCCTAGAAAAGAAATTTACTTCATCTAGAATTCGCACTACGTAAATTTGGCATAAAGCTTATTCTCCCAAAGAATTTGTAAGATAGTGCATAAATGTTGTTCATGTTCTTCTCCAGACTAAGAGTATATCAAAGTGTCATCTATAAAGACGATAACAAATTGATCTAAATAATCTTTAAAGACTCGATTCATCAACTCCATAAAAGTTGCAGGGGCATTCGTTAGGCCAAAAGGCATGACCAAAAATTCATAATATCTGTATCTCGTTCTGAAAGCTGTCTTTGATACATCATCTTCCTTGACTTTCAATTGATGATATCCTGATCTTAAATCAATTTTTGAGAATTGTCTAGCTCCTTGTAGTTGATCGAACAAGTCTTCAATCCAAGGCAATGGATATTTATTCTTTATTGTTACCTTATTCAACTCCCTGTAATCGATACATAGTCTCATTGAACTATCTTTCTTCTTAACAAAAAGCATTAGAGCTCCCCATGGTGAATGACTAGGTCTGATAAACTTCTTATCTAAAAGATCTTGAAGTTGTTCTTTAAGCTCTTTCAATTCTACTGGAGCCATGCGATAAGGTGCTTTAGAAATAGGCACAGTATCAGGGACCAAATCTATCACAAACTCGATCTCACATTCCGGAGGTAGACCAGGCAAATCTTCACAAAAAACATCTGCGAACTCCTGAACTACTGGTACTTGGCTTACTGTGATCTCTTTCTTTGGCACCTCAATTACTGATGCAAGGTAACTAACACGACCTTTGTTTCGCATGTGCTGAGCCTTCATTGCAGTAATAATAGGTACTCGGGGTGCACTCCTAACTCCAAGGAAAGAAAAACTTGGTCCAGTTGGCGGCTGAAAGGTCACTTCCTTTTTACTATAATCAATAGTTGCGTGATTTGTACTCAACCAATCCATGCCCAGTATAATGTCGAAATCATAAATGTCAAGAAGAACAAGGTCTACAAATACTTCTCGTTCATCAACTAAGATTTCGCACCCTTTGAGCTTACAACAAGATTCTAGAATAGCTCCTAAAGGTGTGGAAGCATTAAACCGTTTATGTAAAGGTTCTGGTGTAGCTTCTATCTTTTTAGCAAAGGATAAGTTGACAAAAGAATGAATAGCTCCCGAATCAATTAAAACAGAAGCAGGAACACTAGAAACAATCATAATACCCAATCAATACAATGGTTGTTACTAAAAGGTCTAGTTAGTAGAGTTTACCTGTAATAACATCATCCGAAGTGTCAGCCTCTTTATATGTCATTACATAAATGTGCCCTTGAGTTTTCTTTTACCCACTGTTGCCACCCATGGTCTGGTTCTCCTTGCGGTCTTTGATAAAGTGCCCTGACTTCCCACCTTTAAAGCACAAATTAGAACCCATACGACATGCGCCTGAGTGATCCTTTCTGTACTTTTCACAAGTTGTCGCAATCTTCTTGTTGTTGTTACCACCTTTGTTTCCTCCACTATGACTCCCTTTCCCCTTTTGGTTGTTTTTATTCCAGGGATTTCCTTTCTGATTTACGCTTGATTTTAAACTATCTGGTTGACAGGATTTCTCATCATCTTTAGCTAAAATCTGAGCTCGATCCAAAACTTCAGCGTGGGTGGTTAACTTCAAAACTTTGATCGAATGCCTTAAGTTAGGTTTCAATCCCATCTCGAACTTCCTCGCCTTACGCTCCTCAGTGTCTACCAAATGTGGTGCAAAATGGGATAGTTGTTCGAATCGACGTTCATATTGTGAAACAGTCATGGACCCTTACACTAAATTGATGAACTCTATCTCCTTAGCTTGTCTCATAGAGTATGAAAAGTACTTCTCAAAGAAGATTTCTATAAAACGATTCCATGTGATAGGATTGGCTTGAGTATTGTGGATACGATCAATCGTCTCCCACTAATGTGCTACCTCGCCTTTCATCATAAAAATAGTACACTCAACACGTTGTTGATCTGTGCACGTCAACAAACATAAGACGTGTTCCAATTCTTTGATCTAGCCTTCCACAATAAGTGGGCCTGTGCCTCCCTGAAAACTTGAAGGTTTCGTCCTCCTGAATTGCTCATAAACAGGGATTGTTACTCCACCAGGATGAGGAGCTTGAGCAGCTTGTGCATGTAATTGTTGTTGTTGGTGCTGTAAAACTTGGTTAACAGAATTTGTTATGAGTCAGGTTGTCCACATTTAATTGCACATTCTGAGTCTGATTCCTAGCTTGACGTTGGGGCTGATTACCCTCTCCTTTCACAAAGGCATTTTGTGGAATGTTTTGTTGTGGTGGCATCTCTAAAAAGAAAAATCTTACTAAAGTCTCATTCTAGAGTTCTAAATAAAATAACAATAAACATGTATAACAAAAATCATATATATAAAGGAAACATAAATAATTCTATTTCATCTTTTCCACTTACCATTTGGCTGAAAGCGGGCTTTCCATGGCATTAACCTAATTTTACCCTTTTTTTTTTAAAAAAAAAAGTCTACAAAATCGACTAAACTCTTGCTCTGATACCAACTGTAACATCCCCTAATTTAGTTATGTACCTAAGCTAGAAAATATTAGGTTTCCATATTCATCTTATATCATAAAAGCGTAAAAATTTGATAATAATTTTTTTTTAAAGAAACAAAAAAAATAAAGAAATTGAAAAACAACATCTTATTAAAACATCCGGAAATTAAACTTAATACTCAAAATAACCTACGAAACAAAAATACTTAATTTAAATATAAAAACCAAATACAAGAAAATAAAACTTAAAGTCGATTAGAAAAAACGTCCTAATGCCATTTGGGAATCCACTACTGTCACCAGCCAACCTCCAGTAATTTATTGCTCATCTAAAAATTTTAAAAAGAATGAGATGAGCTTGCGCCCAGTTAGTAAGTCTCATGCATGCAATGAATGTCATCATTTATGAATAATGCACTTTAAGAATCATAACTATGTAACCCCTCCTTTAAAAATCATCATAATCATAAACGTTACCATTTTATAAAAACTTTCATATTTGAGCTCGACATAGTGTAATGCCAAGTTTATCAGAAGTTATGAGCTATAAACATGGTGTCAAACAAGCGTATGACCTTGTAGCTATTCGGATCCCATATAGCTATCATACTACAATGGCTAGCATCGCAGTTTAAATTTCGTTCTTAACATGGTGACTGTAGGTCATTCAGTTAGGCGCACATACTCCTTTCAGAAACTTAACACACACTTAAATAAAAACATTCTTCTTTGAATAAAATCTGGATATATAGTACTTTAGAAATCATTCTTTGAAAATCATAATCTCTTGTGCAATTTATTCAATACTTGTGCATACGCATGACATACTTAATATGCAAACTAATATAACATAGCATATAATAACATATCATAACGATCACAATAACATTACATAGTAGCATATAAATTTACACATAAATACATAGAGTGAGATTTACTTATCTCAAGTCCTTAGAAAAACTTTGTAATGAAATACCACACAACCCACCTCGTTGAAACCACATGCCTCTTCTTTATCCTTTATTTTTTATTATTTACGCAAAAATATTCGTTATAAAAAAAATATTAATACATACTACCATTGCTCTTAAGAAATATATCTCATATGTTTGAAAATATCCATAACATGAAATAACATAATAATTTTCATAACAAAACTAAATCTGTAAACATTCGGCAAACATGGCATACTTAAATAATTTCAGATTAAACAATATAATTCCGTTTATTCTAAAACTTTTCGTAGCGCTTTAAGACATATAAACAAAGATCCACAAAAATTATCGGAATTTATAATAAATATTTAGTATTTTTTCATAATTTTGAATCTAAATCTTGTAACTCAATAAAACTATTAAACTGAAAACCAGTACACAATCATAGAATTTTATAGATTTTTTCTTAAATCAAAATAATCTAAAACTTTATGAAAGTATTTTTAACACAATATAAAATATGTATAAAAATTATAGATTCTAAAATAGACTATGAGATAGCACTTTCTATGCATATAATTTTACGTCAGAATTCGAATCAATACAAAAATCAGCAAAATAATAAAGGTTACGAAAATCATATTTAAAAATTTTCAAAAATCTTGACAATATTTTCAGAATCTAATTACACATTGATAAATATCCAGTAAAAATTTTAAGTCGAAAAAATGTCAATAGCATGGGTTTTTAGTAGTAAAAAATAGGAACATCAAATCTGTCAGATTCACTGACGTTAAGGATAATTTAAATGAAGAAGTTGTTAAAATTTCACCTTAAATATAAATCGTTCACCCTCTTTCTCTCCGGCTTTCCTTTGTTTAAACATTCTAATAGTTCCTATAGTTCTTTATTTTCAAGGTGTAGCTTTAAATTGTAATCAGTCTTTCATGGGTTTATTTTAAGAATTTTTGTCAACAAGACTTTATTCGTATTCAATTGAACAATTTGAACCCATAATTGTGGATACCTTATCTTCCTCATAAGGTATCAACAGTGAACCCTAATCTCACTGAGAGTCATTTCGGCACAAGTAGTCCTGTTGTGTAGTCATATGCTTATTTTATGAATATTCATCAACAGGGCTTTATTCGTATTCAATTGAACTCCTTGAATCCATGATTGGGGATACTTGATGTTCCCCATCAGATATCAACAGTGAACCTTAATCCAACGGGGAGTCATCTCGTCAAAAGCAATCTGATTACGTGGTTTTATGTTTTCTTAATTTTCCTTTTTATTTTCCTTGTATTTGTTATTTCTTAAACTTTTGGGATTGATTGTGTCTTGAAAATATGTCTTGGAAGACTACTAGGAAGATTATATCTTTGTTTGGTGCGTAAGCAAACATGCAACTACGAGAACTTCTATTTCTCCCTCCACTCTTGCCTTGGACCAATGCAAGTTTGGGACTCTGTTAGTTTCCTTTTTTCTCCCTCTCTGTCTCTCTCTGTCTCTCTCTCTCTCTCTCTCTCTTGTTCGCCCGTTCCTGTTGAAATGTCTAGCAGTTCCTATAGTTCTTTGTTTTCAAGCTGCAGCTTCACTTTTGTCATCAGTATTTCATGGGTTTATTTTGATAATTTTCATCAACAGGGCTTTATTCCGATTCAATTGAGCAATTTTAACCCATGATTGGGGATACTTTATCTTTCCCATATGATATCTATAGTGAACCCTAATTTAACTGAGAGTTATCTCGTTAAAAGTAATCTAGTTGTGTGGTTGTATGTTTTCTTAATTTTCCTTTTTATTTCTATTGTATTTTATATTTCCTAAGTTTTAGGAATTGATTGTGTCTTGGGAAAGTGCATAGGAAGGCTACTAGGTAGATTATGTCTTCGTTTGGTGCGATGGCCAATTTGCATCTACGGAGACTTCACTTTCTCACTCCACTCTTGTCTTGGACGAGTGCAATTTTTGGACTCTGTTAGTTAACTCTCTCTCTCTCTCTCTCCTTGTCTCTCTTTCTTTCTCTTTCTTCTGGTTTTCCTTTGTTTAAACATTCTAACAGTTGCAATAGTTCTTTATTTTCATGTTGTAGCTTCAAATTGTAATCAGTCTTTCAAGGGTGTATTTTAAAAAATTTCATCAATAGGCTTTATTCGTATTCAATTGAGCAATTTGAACCTGTGATTGGGGATACTTGATCTTCTCCATAAGATATCAACAGTGAACCTTAATCTAACGGAGAGTCATCTCGTCAAAAGCAATCTGATTATGTAGTTTTACGTTTTCAGAATTTTCCTTTTTATTTTCCTTGTATTTGTTATTTCTTAAATTTTTGGGATTGATTGTGTCATGGGAATATGTCTAGGGAGGCCACTAGAAAGATTATATCTTCGTTTGGTTCATAAGCAAACCTGCATCTACGAGAACTTCTATTTGTCCCTCCACTCTTGCTTTGGAACAATGCGAGTTTGGGACTCTGTTAGTTTCCTCTCTCTCTCTCTCTCTCTCTCTCTCTCTCTCTCTCTTTCTATCTTTCTTGTTTGCCCTTTCTTATTGAAATGTCTAACAGTTCCTATAGTTCTTTGTTTTCAAGCGGCAGCTTCACTTTTGTCATCAGTCTTTCATAGGTTTATTTTGATAATTTTCATCAACAGGGCTTTATTCTGATTCAATTGAGCGATTTTAACCCGTGATTGGGGATACTTTATCTTCCCCATAAGATATCTACAGTGAACCCTAATTCAACTGAGAGTTATCTCGTTAAAAGTAATCTAGTTGTGTGGTTGTATATTTTCTCAATTTTCCTTTTTATTTCTATTGTATTTGTTATTTCCTAAGTTTTAGGGGTTGATTGTGTCTTGGAAAAGTATATAGGAAGGCTATTAGGTAGATTATGTCTTCGTTTGATGCGACAGCCAATTTGCATCTATGGGGACTTCACTTTCTCACTCCACTCTTGTCTTGGACAAATGCAATTTTGGGACTCTATTAGTTTCCTCTCTCTCTCTCTCTTTCTTTCTCTGGCTCTCTCTCTCTCTCTTTCTCTCTCTCTCTCTTTCTTTTTCTCTCTCTTTCTCTCTGGCCTTCTTTTGTTTAAACGTTCTAATAGTTCCTATAATTCTTTATTTTCATGCTGTAGCTTCAAATTGTAATCAGTCTTTCATAGGTTTATTTTAATAATTTTTATCAACAAGACTTTATTCGTATTCAATTGAGGAATTTGAACTCATGATTAGAGATACTTGATCTTCCTCATAAAATATCAACAGTGAACCCTAATCCAACGGAGAGTCACTTCGTCAAAAGCAATCTGGTTGTGTGGCTTTATGTTATCTTAATTTTCCTTTTTAGCTCTCTTGTATTTGTTATTTCTTAAATTTTAGGGATTAATTGTGTATTAGGAACGTGTATCGGAATACTACGAAGACTATGTCTTCGTTTGGTGCGACAGCCAACCCGTATCTACGAGGACTTCTATTTCTCACTCCACACTCGCCTTTAACTAATACAAGTTTGGGACCCTATTAGTTTCCTCTCTCTCTCTCTCTCTCTCTCTCTCTCTCTCTCTCTCTCTCGTTTTCCCTCTTGTTTAAACGTGTAACAGTTCCTATAGCTCTTTGTTTTCAAGTTGCAGCTTCATTTTCTAATCTGTCTTTGATGGGTTTATTTTGATGATTTTCATCAAAAGGGCTTTATTCCTATTCAATTCAGTAATTTTAACCCATGATTAGGGATACTTTATCTTCTCCATAACATATCAATAGTGAACAATAATCAAATAGAGAGTTATCTTGCCAAAAGCAATCTGGTTGTGTAGTTAAATATTTTCTTAATTTTCTTTATAATTTCTCCGGTATTTGTTATTTATTAAATTTTAGGGATTGAATGTGTCTTGGAAATGTGTTTAGGAAGACTACTAGGACGATTGTGTCTTTGCTTGGTGTAACAGCCAACCAGCGTCTATGAGGACTTCTATTTCTTACTCCACACTTGCCTTGGACCAATGCAAGTTTGGAACATTGTTAGTTTCCTCTCTCTCTCTCTCTCTCTCTCTCTCTCTCCCTCTCTCTCTCTTTTCTGTCTCTTTTTCCTTTTCTTGTTTAAACATTCTAACAGTTTATATAGTTCTTTGTTTTCTAGCAGCAACTTTACTTTGTAATCAGTCTTTCATAGGTTTTTTTTAAAAATTTTTATCAATGAGGCTTTATTCATATTTAATTCAGCAATTTGAACCTATGATTGACGATACTTTATCTTCCCCATAAGATATCAATAGTGAACCCTAATCAAACTGAGAGTTATCTCATCAAAAGTAATCTGGTTGTGTAGTTATATATTTTCCTAATTTTCTCTTTTATTTCTCTTGTATTTGTTATTTATTAAATTTTAGGGATTGAATGTGTCTTGAGAATTTGTATAGGAAGGCTACTAGGAAGATTATATCTTCGTTTTGTGCGACAGCCAACCTGTATCTTTAAGGACTTCTATTTCTTACTCCACACTTGCCTTGGACAATTACAAGTTTAGGACTCTGTTAATTTCCTCTCTCTCTCTCTCTCTCTCTCTCGTTTTATCTTTTTTTCTCTCTCATTTTCCTTTTCTTGTTTAAACGTTCTAACAGTTCCTCTGGTTCTTTGTTTTCAAGCTGCAACTTCACTTTGTCATCAGTCTTTCATAGGTGTATTTTAAAAAATTTTGTCAACATGGCTTTATTACTATTCAATTGAGCAATTTGAACCCTTTGATCGACGATACTTTATCTTTTCCATAAGATATCCACAGTAAACTCTAATCCAACTGAGAGTTATCTCGTCAAAAGTAATCTAGTTGTGTAGTTATATATTTTCTTAATTTTCCTTTTTATTTCTCATGTATTTTTTATTTATTAAATTTTAGGGATTAAATATGTCTTAGAAATGTGTATAAGAAGGCTACTAGGAAGATTATGTCATCGTTTGGTGCGACAGCTAACCTACATCTACAAGGACTTCTATTTCTCTCTCTCTCTCTCTCTCTCTCTCTCTCTCTCTCTCTTTCTCTCTCTCTCTTGTTTTTCTCTTCTTGTTTAAACTTTCTAACAGTTACTACAGTTCTTTGTTTTCATATTGCCGCTTTACTTTGTCATTAGTCTTTCATATGTTTATTTTAAGAATTTTCATCAACAAGACTTTATTATTTAATTGAGCAATTTGAACCTATGAATAGGGATACTTGATCTTCTCCATAAGATATCAATAATGAACACAAATCCAATGGAGTGTTATCTTGTCAAAAGCAATCTGATTGTGTGTTTTTATGTTTTCTTAATTTTCCTTTTTATTTTCTATGTATTTATTATTTCTTAAATTTTAGGGATTAATTGTGTCTTGGGAATACGTATCAGATGGCTACTGGGAAGATTATGTCTTCGTTTGATGCGTCAGCCAATCTACATCTACGAGAACTTCTATGTCTCACTCCACTCTTGCCTTGGACTAGTGCAAGTTTAGGACTCTGTTAGTTTCCTCTCTCTCTCTTTCTCTCTCTCTCATTTTCCTTTTCTTGTTTAAGCGTTCTAACAATTCCTATAGTTCTTTGTATTCAAGCTACAGTTTTACTTTGTCATCAGTCTTTGATGGGTTTATTTTGAAAAATTTCATCAACAGGACCTTATTCCTATACAATAGAGCAATTTGTAACCATGATTAATGATACTTTATCTTCTGACTGAGAGTTATCTCATCAAAAGCAATTTTGTTGTGTAGTCATATTTTTATTTTATGAATTTTCATCAACAGGGCTTTATTCGAATTCAATTGGCTAATTTGAATCCATGATTAGGGATACTTGATCTTCCCCATAAGATATCAACAGTGAACATCGTCTCATCAAAAGCAATTTAGTTGTGTGGTTTTTAAATTTTCTTAACTTTCCGTTTTAGTTCTCTTGTGTTTGTTATTTCTTAAATTTTAGGGATTGATTGTATCTTGGGAATGTGTATAGGAATACTACTAAGAAGATTATGTCTTCGTTTGGTGCGACAGCTAACCTGTATCTACGAGTACTTCTATTTCTCACTCCACTCTTGCCTTGGATCAATGCAAGTTTGGGACTCTGTTACTTTCATTCTCTCTCTCTGTCTCTCTCTTTCTCTCTTTTTCTTTCTCGTTTGCCCTTTCTTGTTTAACTGTCTAATGGTTCCTATCGTTCTTTATTTTCAAGCTGCAGCTTCACTTTGGTCATCAGTCTTTCATGGGTTTATTTTGATAATTTTCATCAACGGGGCTTTATTCGTATTCAATTGAGCAATTTTAATCCATGATTAGGGATACTCTATCTTCCTCGTAAGATATCCACAGTGAACACTAATTCAACTGAGAGTTATCTCGTCGAAAGTAATCTGGTTGTTTTTATTTCTACTGTGTTTGTTATTTCCTAAGTTTTGGGGATTGATTGTGTCTTGAGAATATGTATAGGAACGTGCTAGATAGATTATATCTTAGTTTGGTGTGACAGCCAATTTGCATCTACAAAGACTTCACTTTCTGACTCCACTCTTGTCTTGGACAAATGCAATGTTGGGACTCTATTAGTTTCCTCTCTCTCTCTCTCTCTCTCTCTCTCTCTCTTCCTCTCTCTCTTTCTCTTTCTCTTTCTTTCTCTTTCTCTTTGGCTTTCATTTGTTTAAATGTTCTAACAGTTGCTATAGTTCTTTATTTTCATGCTGCAGCTTCAAAATATAATCAGTCTTTTATGGGTTTATTTTTAGAATTTTCATCAACTATGCTTTATTCGTATTCAATTGAGAAATTTAAACCCATGACTGGGGATACTTGATCTTCCCTATACGATATCAACCGTGAACCCTAATCCAACGGTTAGTCACCTCGTTAAAAGCAATATAGGAATGCTACTAGGAAGATTATGTCTTTGTTTGGTGCGACAGCTAACCTGCATCTATGAGGACTTTTATTTCTCACCTTGGAGAGGATGCTTGAGAAAGATGCTTGAAGAATTTAAGGCTTGAAGTTCTACCTCCACAAAAGAGTATTCTCTTCCTCTCTTTCACCCTAATCTCATTTGAATTTTGAATTGAGCATACTGTATAATTTATTTGGAATATTGAAATTCTTTATGAGATTAGCCTTGGATTCTACTATGCTTGGATTAAGTCTCCATCCTAGGATTTGATGTACCCTTTTTATACTTTGCTTTGCATATGTTGTTAATTGTTGGCTTATTTTCCATTGTCAATTCATTTATGTTTCTCCTTACTTATTGCCTCTAATTTATGTGGCCAATGAATTAGTTAAACTTAGGTTGTGATTTTGATACTTAAGAGAATTTGATTTCATAAACTAGAATTGAGAAACATAGTTTAGGTCGTTATGAGATAGAGAGGAAATCAACACCTAGATAATCAAATTAGGAAGTTCTTAAGGGCTAAAACTTAATGAGTGCTTAAAGAACCGAGTTAGATAGAAATATCAATTTGGGTTCTTAGGCATATTATCTCATTCGATACTCGAGAGAGGGAATGAGGTTAGATTAGGTCTCTTGATTAGTGAATTTAATGGAATTAGGCTAGTAATTGCTTAATTTGATGAATTTAGGAGTAATTAGGGGAAATCATGTCCTTAGTACATTCGTGCATACTAATTATCCATATTTTATTTACGCTTTATTCTTTTTATCTTTGTTTTCATTTGTTTATTTTTATATAGATTTTATGCCTAAATAAAGTTGGGTAGCGACAATTCTGGTACTTAGTGATAGTTTGACATTCAATCTCTGTGGATCGACCCTTTTTACCGCTATACTAGTAGACTTGCTAGGTTAATTAATAGGAAGTAATTATAAATGTTAATTTGATATTGGGTATTTATTTTCAACGACTAAATGTACTCTATTTATCAAATTTTGGCACTGTTGCTAGGGATTGGCATTTTTAGATTATTGTTAATATCGGAAGTAAGTAGCTTGATTTTAATTTAGGTGTTTGTTTTTATTTTTCATTTTTTATTTCTATTTTCTTATTGTTTAAATTGTGAGGTACTTAGAGATAGTAGATTAACAAATCCTCTTGAGATTTGCTCAACGAGATTTGGAGCCGTTTCATTGTGCATGGTGGAGATACAAAGAGTTGCTCGTCAATTTCTCCAATCATGGCTTCTCTCAGGAGTATCAACTACAAATCTTCCTCCACAACTTATGGCCAGAAATAAGAATGTAGGTGGAAGGAGGAGACGGTACCGCTTATTTCCACTAATTATCCGCCGACGAAGCCTATTGGTTGTTGGAAGGTATGGCTGATTTTATTTATCGGAGTTGGAATTATCCACTAAGCCACCTCAGTTTGGATGATAATTCCAACATTTCAGCGCCATGCTTTAACACTCCGCATCATCAAGCAGAGTCTTCTCTCGACCTTAAAGAGCTAATTGCCCAATTTTCGGAGGAGACAAGGCTCCATATAGAGAAGTTAGAGAGAATAGAGACAGCGGCAAGGGACGCACAAGTCACATACAATTGTGATAGCCACCGAGAAGAGACGGGCATAAGTAGGAGGATCTTTGAGTTGTTCGATAAAGACTACTCAAGATAGGAAGAGTTTCAAGATAATACTTACAAATCTCAATCTTTTAAGATCTAAGTTATTTTGCCACCTGCTATAAAAGCTCACATTTATGACGATCCTATATGGCCGAAACCTCCTCCATCGCCTCTTGCTTTGGTCATTGAAGCCCACCATACATATGCACTAGAGCCGAATCAAGTTGAGCGTATGTGCCAAATAATGCCATACATCACCAAGCTTGAGGGCATTCGAAACCAAGACCCATACGTCATGTTATACAACACGTATTATGGGCGGAGGCTGATCCTTGACGAGCTTCCAATTTGTACATAGTTGAGCATACAGACGTGAGGCATGGAGGAATGTCCTGCTACCTCAAGTTAGAGCCGTCATGCCTGGAGCACCACCGTTGCCACCACACCTGGAGGCGAGATGTCTCGCCTCCTAGGTACGTTTTCTCACTCCCTTATGCTTAATTGGATTGAATATTGTTGATTGTGAGTTTGGGGGTAGGGACACTTGTTGGTTGATTATTTGTTGGCTTTTGGCTTAGTTTATTTGTTGGTGGCCATGACTTTTCCTTCCATGACTTGTGTCTTTCATAAATATTTTTACTTGCTTTTCTTTAGTTGTTTTGAATAAGTTGCGAGTTTTGATAAGATGAGGTTACTTGGTATTAATGATGAGTATATGACTTAGTGTTCTTTAGGTCTTTTAGAATGCAATTCATTGAATTATCTGTGTGCTTGATTTGCATTGGTTGAATTTCACTTTTGACTCTCTACATTTGAGCACCATGAATCATGATCACTTGACTAATTTGAGCTTTAGAAAATACTTATGTGCATTAGTTAGGCTTTGACATCTCATGAGCTCTAGAACCCATTTGAGTACTGCTTGAGGTGAAATCCTAGGTTAAGTGTCATTGAAGAGAGGATTTAGGCATTTGTTTGGATCGTTTGAGCCTTTGAAGCTAACCCTTGAAAGTTTTATCCCTAGTTAACCCTTCTTGAGCCGATTTGACCTATTTCCTTCATCATATTCACAAGTGCATCTAAACCATCAAATTAATTCTCATTTTCTAAATTTATCACTAATAGGCATGATTGTATTGCACTCTTGCATGATTCATTGAGTGTAAATAAAAGTTTGGGTTGTACTTGGAGAATTATTGGTGGATTGGTTTGATATTAGTAAAAGAAAGGAGAGAGTTGGTACAAATTGCGCATTGCCTTCTATTCTTTTCAACATTGAGGACAATGTTAATTTTGAGTTTAGGGGTGAGATTTGTGTTTCTCTTCTTTTTATCACAATCCTTATCTTGTTATAAAAAAGAAAAAAAAAAGAGAAAAATATAAAAAAAAGGAAAAAAAAGGAAAAAAGAAAAGGAAAAGAAAAGAGAAAAATGAATAAAGGATTGCGGTTGATTTTGTGTTTTTGATGAATAAACTTGTTGTAGGAAGAATTGAAAGAAGAAAAATAATATAATAGGGGATTTAGTGAGTTAATTTTCTTGAGAATTATGCAAGATCCTTGAGTTGTGATACATGCTTAGAGTTATCCGAGCCGAAAATTACCCTTCACATCTACTTTTCACCTCAACCTTATACTACAACCCTTGAAAGATCTCTTGATCTTCAATGACACTATAACCTACATTAGTGGAGAGCGACTTGAAAAATGGGCTTACGATATTTCTAGATTGCATTATCTAGAGATAACTCATAATCTCCTAAGCACATAAGTTTATCCGGAGTCCATTTGGTTAAGTGCGATTGATTATGCATACACTTTCATGAGAGTGCCTTCAGTGGAATAAAAGTGATGCTTAATGTTGAAATTCTAGATATTTTCAATGGTTGCCTTTCATTTGAACTTAGAGCGTTTTGGGACTTCGGAAATACTTGCATGATCGTTGATTCGATGCAAAACTCACACTTTATTATTTGTATTTTTAGTACTTGATTTGTGTTTGTTTTCTTCTTTCTTTTGTTTTACTTGAGAACACACAAACATTTGACTTTGGGGGTATTTGATGAGTGTGTATTTTACTCACAAATCAAGTATACTCTAAGTTCAAATAATTGTAAGTTCTCAAGCATTTGTGTTGTTTTAATGTTGTCTTGTGTTTTTATTGTAGAAAATAAGAAATTGAGGCTTAGTGTATATTTGGCACTAAAAAGGAGAAGTTTATGAGGCCATTAATAGTCAAAAGGAGGCCCAGAGCATCGAAGAGAGCTAAAAAGCACAATTGGACCAGTAGTTAGGCGCCGCGGTGCCCAAGAAGGGCATTGCAGTGCCTCAGCTCCAGGGCACGGGTGCCGCGGTGCCCAGAAAGTGGCATCGCGGTGCCAGTACGATTTCAGCACGCGCACAAGCCGAATTTTCTCCTTTTTGCAGCCACATGTCCCCTCGTGTTTGGCGGACTTTTAGGGCCATTTTTGGCCCTTGATCTAACATTAATAGATGGTCAGATTTTCTCCTTTCTTGGGTCATCTTAGTGCCCTTTACATACACACTTTAGCCTCCATTTCAAGGGGTGGAGAGTTGGAAGAGAAGGCACACCTTTGAGAGCTAAAAATCCTAGAGAGAGAGAGAGCTTTGGAGCTGAAATTTGGAGAGGATGCTTGAGAAAGATGCTTGAAAATTTGAAAGCTTGAAGTTCTACCTCTACAAAAGAGTTTTCTCTTCCTCTCTTTCACCTTAATCACATTTGAATTTTGTATTGGGCATATTGTATAATTTGTTTGGAATATTGAAATTCTTTATGAGATTAGCCTTGGATTCTACTATGCTCTGATTGAGTCTCTATCTTAGGACTTGATATATCCTTTTTATAATTTACTTTGCATATTTTGTTAATTTTTGGCTTATTTTCTATTGTCAATTCATTTATGCTTCTCCTTGCTTATTGCCTCTAATTTATATGGCCAATGAATTAGCTAAACTTAGGTTGTGATTTTGATACTTGAGAGAGTTTGATTTCATAAGCTGGAATTGAGAAAAATAATATAGATCGTTATGAGACCGAGAGGAAATCAATACCTAGATATTCAAATTAGGAAGTTCTTAAGGGCTAAAACTTAATGAGTGCTTAAAGAAACGGGTTAGATAGAAATATCAATTTGGATACTCAGGCATATTATTTCATTCGACACTCAGAGAGGGAATGAAGTTAGATTAGGTGTCTTGATTAGTGAATTTAATAGAATTAGGACAGTAATTGCTTAATTTGACGAATTTAGGAGTGATTAGGGGAAATCATATCCTTAGTACATTCGTGCGTACTAATTATCCATATTTTATTTATGCTTTATTCTTTTAATCTTTGTTTTTATTTGTTTATTTTTATATTCATTTAGATTTTATGCCTAAATAAAAATGGATTGCGACAATTCAGGTACTTAGCGATAGTTTGACCTTTAATCTCTGTGGATCGACCCTTCTTGCCACCATACTAGTTAATTCTAATTTTTACTAGACTTGCTAGGTTAGTTGATAGGAGGTAATTATAAATATTTATTTGGTGTTGGGCGTTTATTTCCAACGACAAAACGTACTCCATTTATCACTTTCCATACATGAATTTGTGAAAATAAATACATAGGTTATTATAAAAACTTGTGATCGTTTCTCTACTGGATGTTAGCTCACCCCCCTTCCTTCTCCTCAGGTGGTATTCAATGTGACTTAGATAAAGAGGCTTAGCTGATGACTTTAAAATTTACTAGTATTTATTTTACTTTTGTAATTCCTACTAGATTTGTGGATATTGAACTTAGGTAGGAATTATAATTTTTTTTTATGGTTATGTAGGCTTTATTTCAAGATTGGTCATGGTCTGTATAAGTTATATTTGTTGTTAATGTGTGATAGATATTTCGATGCAACACTTAAGCTTATGCAAAACTCTCCACCCTTTGCTAAAGGACCCCTAGGGAGTAAGTTAGCCTCAATAGCTATTTCTAGTTAATAGACCAGGCTAGCTCAATTCCCAAATTCGACTTCCGCTTTTATCTCCCCATTTCAACAACAGCAATTCATGCTACCATACCAACATCAATACTGACCTCAAGGTCCTAGCTACACTTCAGGACATCAAACCCCATAAGCTTTAGGAACTTATGGAGGATATGGTCAACAAAGCAGAAACAAACCTGGAGCGAGTAGCAGCAAACCTGGCAAGGGACGAGGAAATAAAGGAAAAAGGAAAGCTGAAGTTTATGCAGTCACGGGGATAAAGGAATATGGGTAGTTTAGAAATGGAGTTATTGATGGTATGATCTTACTCTCTCATACTTGGGCTCATGTATTGTTTGATATTGATGCTTCGCATTCCTTTATATCTATGCTATTTGCTAGTATGTTGGGTATGAAATTTGAGACTTTTGATCCTCCTTTGAGCTTAGATATCCCTTTGTGGAATATTTTTAGTGTGTCTACTATGTGTAGGCCTTGTTGTATCATGATTAATGATTGTGAACTATTAGCTAATTTTATTGTGATACCAATGATTCAATTTGATGTGATCCTTGGCATGGACTAATTATCGAAATATTGAGCTATGGTTAATTGTCATAGTAAGAAGGTCACCCTTTATTCTGAAAATGGGTATACTATTGTGTATCAAGTTGGTTTGAATTCTGTGAGGCCTAGCCCTCTCTATTAATTGATTAAGTTTTCTATAGTCTATATAGAGTCTAAGAGTACTGTCTACTTTCTTGGCAAAGAGAACTAAAGTACCCTGGTGATGTACTACTCCTAATGAATCCCTTTGATAAAAGGTCATCCAGTTGCTTTCTTAATTCGGTCATCTCTGCAGAAGCCATGCAATAGGCGGGAAAAGAAACTGGTTGAGCTCCAGGAACCAAGTCGATGTAGAAATCGATCTTCCTATCAAGTGGTAGTCCTGGTAAATCATCTGGAAAAACATCTAGAAAATCTCTAACCACTGATATCAACGGATATTGGTCTGTGGTTCCTAACTAATCATCTATGGCAAACAGACTTCCATAACACTCCAATTTCCTTTTGCCACCAATGCATGTTTCTAAATTCTTTGGTAGGTTAATTATACTGAAATTTATACAAATTTCTATAGAGGATTATTACACTCAATTAAGGTAGGGGCTCGATCACTTGCTTTTAAATTTATTTATCATAAATGGTTTGAATTGATTTTGATTAAATTAAATTTTATGATTTAAATATTACAAAAAGTGTTATTTTATTTAAGTTCGTGATTTTGAATGAGTGAAAATCATTGAATAATTGATTTGATCACAAAATGTACATATCCACATCATGTCACACACTTGTATTGCATATTATTCACGCGGCCGTCGGAATAACGATGTCCCAAAGAACACTGTAATAACCCATGTTCATCATATACATGATATGGAACTCACGTATGTCAAGAATCTAGGCATTACGGGATTAGGCAATAGTTAGTGCATTTGTGATGGACTTGGGTGGTATATACTGCGTTTTGGAATATGTTTTGATATTGGCTTTCTGAATATGGATTTTAATAAACCTGTTTGAGAAACTAGTATTTGTGAAATATTTGGAATAAAGAAACTAACCATTCAAGGATTTGTAAAAATAAATACATTGTTTATTATAAAAACTCGTGATCGTTTNCCCCCCCCCCATTCCTTCTCCTCAGGTAGTATTCAGTATGACTTGGATGAAGAGACTTAGCTGGTGACTTTAAAGTTTACTAGTATTTATTTTACTTTTATAATTCCTACTAGATTTGTGGGTGTTAGACTTAGGTGGGAATTTTAATTTTTTTTTATAGTTATGTAAGCTTTATTTCAAGATTGGTCGTGGTCTGTATAAGTTATGTCTATTGTTGATGTGTGATGGATATTTCGATACACAACTTTAACTAATTATTTTTATTCTAATCTACGTTTAAAGGGTGATGCATTTAATGTAGATTTATTTTACTTAAATACTATCTAGAGGCCTTTACAAATGTTTATAAATTTTCATTAAATTAAATTTTAGTGTTTCAAATTTATGAAATACCCATTCTGCCACTGATCCCGGCCCCGGGTCATGACAATGATAGTCCATTATTCAAACAAAACAAAATAATCCCAGAATTTCAATTTAAATTAAATCAATTATTCTATCAAATCACTATTAATGTCAAGCCAAATCTTGTGAGTTTAGTATAATACCACATTTAAGCAAAGTCAATATATTATACTAATTTGTTAAACAACGAGCCGTATGTCATGCAAAAATGTCATCAATTTCGAACACGTTGATATAAACATCAACTGCCAATTACTTGAACTGGGTACTTAAAAACATAGAAAGATCGAGAAAGTTAAATTACATCTCAAAAATTTACGAAATATCGGACCAAACTAAGATATTTAAAATACCTAGCATGAGATAGTTATCATAAAACTTATAAGGTTCTCTCATAACTCACCACCTGAATGGACACAGGAGTACAAATATGAATGTCCATTTATATCAGAAAATTTGAACAGAAGTAAAATTTATTAGTCTTGTGTCAATCACAATACCTCTGAGACTAGAATTTCTGGGTTATACTATCTCAAAGATACTACAGTTTCACTCTAGGGAGATGAACGAAGGATTTAGGAAGAATCAGAGTGAAGACAACATATTTAGCCAATTCTTAAGTGATGTATATTTGTCAAATACTTTCCAAAATCTTTTTTAAATAACAAAATATCACAGGCAAGATCCCTAATGGATCTGAAGCCTGCAGCTCTGATTCTAATTCTATCACGACCGAAAATCCAAAGCTATGACTTTTAATAATTTTAAGTGAAAATAAAATAAAATATTACTTTTTCAAAAATCAGGAGAAATCAAGTGTCAAATAATTTTATTTTGGTCCTCAAATTATTATGAAATCTAAAACCATTAAAAACTCTTATTAGTGTTTATTTACTTAAGAAAAATACCTGTTAAGGTTCAAGAAAATTTTCGGCTATCTCATTTTTTTACGTGTTGAGAAATCACAAATTTTGGTAAATTGAGTTCAACTAAAAGCTTTAGTTCAATGTCCAAAATAATTTATATAAAATCACTTGAAGTTTTCAAGTTCTCAAATTAACAATAAAACCATCCTCATACATCATGTAAATCACGTTTTTTCATAGATCAATTATAATTCAATGATAAATCAAAACAAGTATAAAACCAGGTAATTAAACCCGTACCTTAATTTGGTAGCTATACTAAGCTAACGACGCTAGAAAAAACTCCTGTTGGTCACTTGGGTGCTTGAACTATTATTTCGGGATCCTGGTAAGCTCACTTGAAAATATGACTTTTCTAACGGGACCTCGGATTGAGAAACGGAGAACATCACTGAATTCAGAACACGAAAAAAATGCTAGGTTAGATATACAATTTGTCAAAAGTGGGTCCTGGTGCGGGACCCAGCCCGTGGCATACAAAACGACATTATTCACGAGCTTCGGAATTCGTGCCACTTCGAAACATATCGATATTATATATCAAAACTCATTTCTCGATCTCATTAAATCTAAATTTGAATTCAGAATTCAGTTTCGAGATCCAGAGCCTTAAAAGAGCTTTAAATTCGAGAATTACAAAAATGTTTCTTTATAGAGTTAATTTGAAAAAGGTCCACTTTTTCCAAAGTACTTAGAAAAATGTCATCTTTACTGAATATTTACAAATATACTACTTTTCTGAAAATATTTCAGAAAGTATCATTGTCACAGAACTATTTAGAAAAATATCACTTTCAAAAATATTTGAAAAATTATCAACTTTCAGAATTATTTGTAAAAATGTCATTTTTCACTTAAATATTTCAAAAAATAACATTTTTCTAATCTTGGCACAAGTTCCAATCTCAATAGTAACAAATTTCTAACCCGACACTGTTTTAGTTTGTAAGGATACCACTTTTTGTTCTGAATTAGAAAAAAAAATATTTTTCAATTCGAAAATTAACACACTTTCAGATATCATTTTAACGCTTACCAACTGTAATAATTCATGATTTTAATCCCTTTTTCACCTCATACAGAAAATTATCTTGGCTTGAAAACCTTTATATAATAATAAATTTTTTGATCAAAAGATATAATCTCATTTGTTCAAAATTTCAATTTGAACATTTGAAAGAGTAAAAGAAAAACTCAATAACTCTAATCACATAGTTGACAAAAATTAAGCATATTATATTTTTAGCAAGACATTCTCAATGATAGGCAAAGAATTGTTACCGATATTAATTTTCACAATGATCTTACTTTTTGTGTTGTCTCTAAAAACGAAATATCCACCATCCTTTCTTTGTGAAAGTTGAGAGTTTGGTAAAGTCATTGATCAAGTTCTTGGAGCAACCATTTTCTTGCTTATTCATACAACAAAGATTCAAATTTGGATTTTTGGTATCCACATAACTTTGGGTCCCCGGGGAACAGTCTTTGAATTCTTTGATACCCATTCTTATTTGATAACAAAATATGCATTTTTCTTAATAGAGCATGAAAAGCTTGTATGTTCATTTCGGTTGTAATAAGTACATGTATACTTTGAATTATTATTAGATGTTGCTTTGACAAAATAATTTTTGAGATGCTTTTATTTTATAAAAAGTTTGTATCCTATTGTCAAAAATACATCTTTGTCTACAAAGTATTAAATCAAAATTCTTCTTTCCATTTATGAAATTGTGGATAATATTGGTTAAATTTAAGATTTTTTCATTTAAGGAGGAATTTTTACGTTTCAAAGATACACATATATCACAAGTCAAAATAACTTTTTTTTTTTATTTTGAAAAATTCTCAAATACTTTCGATACAAGAGATAATTTTTTCCTGAGAGTACTATTTTTCAAAACATGCAATTTATAGTTATCATGCAATTCATTAAAATCATCAAGTAATTCATTGTATGATAACTCTTCCTCATTATTTTTATTATCAAAATTATTTAGTAAGTCATCACTGAGTTCAAGAGATTTTACCTCATCATCAATTGCCATAAAACCCACATTGCCAATCTCTTCTTGAATTTCTTCATTTAATTCACCATTACCATTATCAACCTATGTGGCTGTTTCCTTTTCTTCTTCATTATATTCTTTTATTTGACTTGTGATAGTATATGAGCTTTCAAGCATTTTCCATATTTCATAGGCATTAGTAGCCAATTATACACTATTATAAATATTTACATCTATACTATATACAAATAATTAAAAGCACATCCGTTCCTAGAAAATATGATTTTATCAAAATCATCATATTTATCTAATTCTTTTTTCAACAAGTTTGTCATCAATTATATTTTTAGGAATATATGGATCTTGAACAATAATATTCAATAAATCATCACTTATAAATTTAAGAAATTTAAGCATTTTAATTTTATAAATATTTTAGTTAATACCATTAAAAAATGGTGGTCTAGTTGAAAAATCCTCATTTGAAAGATTTTTAAAATTGTTTGGGTATGCCATCTCAGGATGGTTAAGGCTCTAAAATTGAGTACCAAATTCTGATAACAAATATTAGCTCAAGATTCATTATACAAGAGGGGAGTGAATTAGGTTTTAAAATTTGTTAAGAAACTTTTCTACTATGTAAAACTATAGACCACTATTTTGAACAATAATACCAAGCATATAACAATAATACCAAGTAAATTAAGCATACTAAATATCAAACACATAATCAAATGTTTTGCAATAAAGTAAAGAGTGTAGGGATAGAGAAAATACAAACTCGATATTTTACGAGATTCGACAAACACGATGATTTGCTTACGTCCCTGGCTCTTGGTAACTTGCTTTGAGCTTTCTAATATTCGGATCAAGATTATAGGCTTGATCGACCGTTTTACAAATGGAGTGAATTTTTCTTAGGCTCACTCACACCTTTATAATAGTCTAGACTCTGGCTCTATCACACCTGACCTGGGATTGTTTAGGCTCCAGTGCCAACCTCACTTACACAGATTGATTAGACAATAGTAGAAATCTCACCAACTCACAGGCTGTTTAGACTAGGTGACAACCTCACCTAAATTGGGTTGTTTAGACTCTGGTGGCAACCTCACCTCAACTCAAATGGTATTACAATAATTAAAAGTAAACACACTCAAGAACTCTTCTCATAAAAGTAATTAATACAATTTTGGCTTAGGAGATTTGAGAACAATGCACAATGGATGCTCTAAGATTGGTTCAATATGATATAAAAGTTATTTCAATGTAGAAATAGACTTTTATACTTTGAAAGTAGATGGAAAACAATTTAGGTTTATGCAATGTCTCATACAAGTCTTAAAATAGCTTATATTTATAAGCTTGTATAAAAACTAGCCATTTATGACAGCCTAAGATAGTTTCTGTAATTTTCAGTCGACCGAAAATTGCAATAGCTTATATTTATAAGCTTGTATAAAAACTAGCCATTTTCGGTCGACCACCAAATTAGCCGTTAGTTAAAGTTTTTGTAACGGTCATATTTTAACTGTCATTTTTAACCAGCTGGTATTTTCGGTAGACTGAAAATGCATTTTCGGTCGATATACCGAAAATCCTGGTCAGACAATTTCAACATTTTAGCCATTTTTCAGACTCTGACAGCTTTTTGGCCATTTTTCAGATTCTATCAGCTTTTGACATTTTTCAAAATCTGACTTCTAAACTTGTTTTAAACGCCTTAAAAACATTGAAAGTCAATTTGAAAAGAATATTTTGGCTATTGCAAACTTATTTTAGTTTCACAAAGGTATTTAATAATAATTTAGAAAGTCTTTATACCAAAACATATTCAAGTTTGCAAATAGAAAATCTTCTTTTAGCCTATTTCAGATAATCATGATTTCTATTTTCAAGCTTCTATAATAAAATAACCATTTTAAGCTTAAGATAGTTTGAAAACTCTTTTGAGACCATGAGAAAATGCAAAAAGAATTTATGTGCAATGAACTAAATCAAATACAAAACTAAATATGAAATATACCCTATCTAAGCATGGTCTTGTATCTTGATTGTCCATTTTTAAGCTAGATTCTAATAAGTCCATCTTCAGGCTCGATTCTTCCATCAACTTGGGTTAGAACTTTTAAAGCTATTTCACTACACACTCAAGTTAAATTATTAGTACTAAATCATATGTTTGTTATTTTCAAAATAAAAGTGAGTAAGATTAAAATCATAATTTTTCAACATAAAAAGTATCACAAAATTCAATCATTCTCTATTGGTCATAGCTTTAATAATTTTACTAGATTACAAGTATAGAATATAAATTAAAAAAAGGGTTATAAGTGACATTTATAAATTCTAAATAATGTTTTTTAGATTTATTTTTTATGTCATAATGATTCATGTAAAGTTTTAGAATGAAAAGAATTATGTACTAAAATCTAAAATTCCTTAAGTATGCATTACTCACCGAAATGCTACAATTTTGACAATGTTGTGAAACATGATTTTTTTGATTTTATGTTGTGGATGTTTTAAAACTCATAAAATATCTTCCTTGTGAAGAAAGGTAGTGTGTGTTAATATATGTAATGAATATTGATGTATGAATAATTATTAAAAGGATAAAGTCGAGGCACGTGGTTACAACAAGGTTGAGTGTGTGGTATCTCATTGCAAGTACAAAGAATATTTTCTAGGGACTTAAGGTAAGTACAATCTTGTCTACGATATGGATAGTTTTAAAAGCATGTTCTTTGTTTGAATATGTATGTCTGAGATGATTACATGTGATATCTTATCTATGTTCTAAGATGATCAAATGTGATATTTTTCTTATATAAGATGTTTGTTTGGCTTGTATATATGCCTATGAAAATATATGTCTCCTATGATATTAAGATGATGCATATATTTTACAATATTTTTAATGACAAGACATGACAAGCATACTTGAATTAATGTCAGTGTCAAGATTATGAAATTTAAAGTATGGATTTGATAATATGGCATACCCATTTATGTTAAAGAGGAGATTAAGAAAAAGATAAGAACATAAAAGTGTCGTACCAACCTCCACTATGTGAGAATTCCCAAGAGAAGATAAGACCGGCCTCCACTAGGTGAGGATTCCCGAGGAAAAAATGTTAAGTTTACGACCATAGGTGTTTTTCAGTAGCGTCGCTCTCCTGATTTCACATTAGTTGTGCGGATTCGGTACGTACACCAGGGCTCGTAAGAAAGATAAAAGACTCAATAACAATGTAACCAATAAAAGATTTCTTCACGAAATATAAAATAAATGACTTCATAGAAGAGCATAATTGGATTTTCATAGATTGCTGTTTTTGTATGAGAATGTTTTGTGAGATTTAAATTGTACTTGCTGGGTGAAAGTTCACATTATATAAATGTCCATGTTATTGGTACCAAGGGTAAGAAACCTTTGATTTGACCAATGGGTTTACTGGAACTAAGGTGGGGATGAATGCGAAGCATGGACTCTGGGATACCATCACTATAATTATTTCTGCATATGTTTCTTTAACAAGAAGATAATTTATTTTAATATGTAAGCTTAATTTAGAGTTTAATTATACTACTAAGACTAAGTACCCTATTTGCAACATACGATTTAATCAAGTTATACTTATATTACATTTTATCAACTTGTCAATAGAAATGTTTTATATGTGCAAGTCTGAAAAGTATATTTTAATGTTATGGAATGTTAGTAGCTGAGTTTAGTTATATTGGCAAACTTCTAGATATATGATTATGTTTTCATAAGTTGAAAATATCTGGTTAGTTAATTGAATTTATAAAATTTTATATAGGGTGGCAAATTCTAATTATTATTTATGGGATGCATTTCATTTAATGAACTTATTTAGAGACGAAAGTTTTTAACATTTTCATCTCAAAAAGCTTTTAAGTTATTACTTGGTTGCCAACTACAGACACCATTTAGAGACAAAAAATTGCATTTTTAGAGGCGAAAAGTTTTGTCTCTGAGTATTAACAATTAGATAAGTAAAAAATCATAATAATGTTTTACTCTAAAAACTATTTAATTTGGGATTCTTGGCATTTTTCATAAATGATAAAATTTTGTTAGACAATGTCTACATGACTACTCATATTATTGTTATTAAAAAAAAATAGATAGTCTAATAGTAGATTTAGTTAAGTCAACAAACACTTAGATAGTATATATTTCCATCAATTGTTATTGATATCTAATAACAATATCCTTTCCTTCTCTTCATTTCATTACACAAAGATTATTAACATTGAAAGTGGGATTTTACTACTAATATTATACTATGTATATGTGTGTGTATATATATATCTTTTCTCAAAGTCCATTTGAAGTATGATATGAATTGCCTTTAAGTTGATATAATCTTCTATTTTAATTGCCAAGACTAACAAGGTAATTTCTTTAATATTGATTACTTTTTACAAATCATCACTTATGATCTATTTTTGGATTTTTTTTATATGAAGTGCATATATTTTAATTTTACGTGATGATTAGGATGCTATTTTAGGAATATTGTAATATTTTCACATAATGTCTTTATTTATGTACTAATTAATTCTGAGAATGAGATTTGACAATAACAGTGAGTTTGATTTTTAGAAGAGAAGACAAAATATATTGTTCATTTTGTAATTCCCTTAATTTATAATTTGTGACCATGGGTAAATTTTATACATATATATATTGTGATATCCTAAATTTCGCACAACATCCAGCTCTTCACAATATTAAATAGCCAATAATAACATGATTGCATAACATCTTTTATAATAATGTCATTTATTGCACATATTTTTGAATACTTGCTTTAATATATTGGTTCTATTGACCCTTGTTTATAATATAATTTTTGCAATGGAATGCTCGAGCTCTGCTCTTTGGTAGTAATTTGACGTGTGTTAAGTCATTATTTTCGTTTGATTACTTGTCATATTACATAATTATACAATATTTAATTAAATAAGGTGATTAACTATGATTTCTTTTATAGTTAAAATTCTTACGTTTGTTTTCTGTTATTAAAATATATTTTTTGGGTGTAGTGAAGGACACTAAATTTTGTGAATAAATGTTTATTTATTTGTGTAATTTTTTTTTTAGATATTAGGTAGGTATACTCTGTTATTTAAGTAAGTGTGATTATTCTTTTTACTATTATTATAAGTAAATATTATGAATAAGTTTCTTTTTCAAAATAATAATAAAATAAATAAATAAATGAAATAAAGATCAGTTTTTTTTAAGTCAACAAATTGTTCTTAATATAGGATATATATGGGTTTAAGTTTTAGTGCGATTTCTTTTTCTCCACCGCCAACAACTCTTTTCACCATCATTCTCTCTTCATCATCTTTGAGTAAGTTACGCTTATATACTACTGTAAACTAGATTTCCAT
>JXTC01000628.1:124123-141776 GCA_002914845.1 Trema orientale
TGTATATATTATGTATATTTTATGAGAGGCCCACTTTGCCAGGGTGTATATATGTATAAATTATATTATGTATAAATATGAGTGAGTGGAATTTTCCTTTTTCTTCCAGAAAATTTAAAAAGTTTTAATTTTCTCGATTTTACCAGTTCTAAGTGGAGTAGCGCCTTCCGATCTCGCTGAATATTTTTACGAATATCTCTTACTACGCGTGTGGGATCGGGGGATGTCACATATATATACATCAATTTGATAGGAATATATATATGTGTCGATTGATACATAATTAATACATCTTAATTCATAATAAGTTTGATATAAGAAATTGTGATTAATTTAAGTAAAATATTGTGTCTTCTTATATTCTAGAACCTCATGTATATACGTAAAAGTTTTCAGATCATATACTATTAATATGAATTTAGTTTTTTATTTTGGGATGTTGATTTTTTTCTTAAATGTATATGTATTGTTCAAATATACATTAGTACAATAATACAAAATATATTAAACTTATAGTTTTACTAAATAGTCATTTATTATGTTTGTCTCTATGAACTAAAATTTTATTTAGCAAGAATTTTTGTGCGCCGATTATATTTGGGTACCGATTATATCCGATTATATATATATATATTATTAGAAGCATGGACTTGTTTTACAGTTGTAGAAATTATGTCATAATAATATAAGTTCTATATACATACGATTTGTAAAATTATATATATATATATATGAAATGATGATTTTTATTTTATGATGTAGTTATATAAAATTTGAAACCTTATAATTGTAAAATCAATTATAATACCTATATTTTAAATGCATGTCTAATTGCAATCAAATTGCTAGAGAAAAAAACAGAATCATATTTTACTAAAATAAGATTGTTTTATATCTATTAACTACAAGTTGCAACTCTTAAGTGTATGTGTTTGTATATATAAATAGATATATATGTGTGTGCACATAGATATATATGAACTAAAAGAATAGCAAGAGATTAGCTCTTTTTATTTCAATATTATTTTTCGTCGCTAGCTGAAAATGAAAACTTATTGTTCGGATTTTATTTTCAAGGTTGTGACGTATCTATGCTTATGAATAAAACAAATTGACTACACTTATGTTCTATTAATCATGAGATTTAAAAGGTGTTTAGGAAGTTTGTATATATATCTTCTTTGCTATGTGATTGATGAGTGATTAATTCACTCACAAATCAGGTATCATTGAGCTTAAATAATTATGAGTTCTTAGGCATTTATGTTAGTTTGATGTGTTTTTGCTTTATTTTTATAGTTCTTATGAGTAAATGAGAAAATTTGGTGATAAATACGGATATTTCAACCACTTTGGATGAAAGTTAAGTTAGATACAAATGCTGCGCAACGAAAATTAGGCAAAATGAAGCTAAAACGAAGAAACGGCGCTGCCTGAAATCAGACTTCTAGATGCTAGAGTGCCGTGGCGCTTGCCAAGGAGTGCCGTGGTGCTATCCAGCATCCTGAAGTACTTTTTTAGCGAGTTTTTAAAGCCAATCTGGAACTTTGATACCATCTGATCGAATGGTTGATATTCCACCTGACTTAGATCATCTTGGAACCCCTTAAATACATCCTTAAGCTTTCATTTCATGTGTAGAGAGTTGGAGAGAAAATACAACAAAGAGCTCAAAAATCCTAGAGAGGAAGGAGCTTGAAGCAAAAATCTTGGAGAGAGAAAGTAGCTTGAAGAGATTAAAGCTTGAAGTTCTACCTCCATGTTATTTGGTTTGTTATGATGTTTGTTGTTAATTTTAATTTAATCTAAACTAAGTAAGCATTATTATTATCATATACAGTCAAATTTTGAAGTATTATTATTTCTTAAATCAAATCTTTAGTTTTATAAAAAGGTGGACAAATTTAAGCTTTTCAAAACCTTTAAAATAAAGCAACTACATGGCATTTCTTGCTGAAAGTATCTTTATAAAATGTAAAATCAAAAGAGGTTTTCATCAGTCTATTTTGCCATCAGTAGTAGTATTTTCATCACACCCAAAGTATCTTAATACAAAAACATCGCCTCACAGGTCAAGTTCGTCCACATCTATGTGATCATGGCGACACAAAGCAAGCAAGACAACTAGTAAGTCAACACCAAAATATGCCTCCTCGTCTGCATTACAAGACTAAACATTTGAGTCCATGTCTTTCCTTAAAAAAATATTCATAGTTAGGCCCCGTAGCACATTGCTAGTTCTGTAAGTCGATAGATCATGATAACATTGTACAGAAACTCTGACCAAGAGTAAAAAAAAAAAAATAAGATGCAACTGTAGTGCGAGGTTTTTAGAAAACTCCTTCCCTCATCAAATGAGCATCTCATACCGAACTCATATTGTCCTACTTTAATGAGATACATCATAAGATCTGTAAGTTCTGCTTCAGTGGGATATTTAGCATCAACAGACTTATCTACCCAGCTCCGACAGACTAACAATTACAATTAAAAATATTTAGATAGCACCTCCCCTACTTTTAAGATATTTTCACATGATTAAAATCATGGTTAAGACATGTAATAAAACTTGACAAGCTAATTCCCATATATACACATCATTGTAGATCATTTAGAAAAACCTAAGTGCACTTGAATTTTTTTTTTATTTGGACAAAGTTTAAAACTCTTTTATACTTGTATATCATCATAACCTGCTATCAAATGAGTGTAATACATAATAGGATCAATAAAATATACACTCCAAGTTTAGGAGATCATATTACAAATATAGAAAACTTAATCTACTACACATAAAAATACTTAAATCCATAAATAGCAAACTGAGGAATTTAGGTAAAACTTTAATTCACCACCTAAATTATATGTCTACAATAACATATTAGGGTTCCTAAGGCCTCTATTACTCATATAAGAGTCGTCGTTTAAGGGCTGAAATAAAAGAAATTAACTATAAATTCAAAATCCTTTATAGAGCTCACCTTGACTAGTTTGAGCTTATACTGAAGCTCTTGCCTTCGACTTCCACCAAACTGATTTCCAAGACTTAGAAATAGATTGTAGGACTCAAGAGGATCTGAAGGAACCATTATTTAAGTGGAAACAAGTGGAGAATTGAAATTATAGAACAAGACCTAGGAAGAAAAACTAGTAGAATTACCTTGACTAGTTTGGACCTATCTTACTTTCTTGAGCTCCAATTTAAGTTCTACCACTTAAAAACTCTTGGAAATGGCTAAGAGAAGTTGAGAAAAGTCTAGAAAGGAGGTAGAGAATTTTAGGTCGTAGCTAGAGAGAAAGAAGAAGAAAATGACCAGATTTGGTCTAAAAGTGACATTTAATGACTAAGGATTTTCATAACTTAAGTTCTGAGGAGTATTTTGGGTATTTTACATATTACTTTCCATGTGTCCACCTCTAAAACATCCTTACCATACTCACCACATTACTGATCACTCCTATATACCCAAGTATAAATAAAGTTGGTGAATCCTAACTTAGAAAGTGAAAACTAGTCATACTTTGACTTATAATCCCGTGTGGCAGGTTTTATTATAATCTGGTGGAGCTTAGTCCTATAACCAATCATCAAACATAAAAATAAGTCAATTAGACTCTAATTAATAATGCAAATATAGTATTAGCACTCAATTATTAAAATGCACAAAAATGACATTACGCGATTAAGCTGAATCTAAGCTAGCTTAGTGTAATAAAATAAAAATCAGTTGTAATGCCCCCCAACCTACCTGGTCAGACCTTGCTTAAAAGCGTAACCAATTAGGCCAAGGTGGGTTAAGCTTTTGTAACTTTCTTTAAAAATCGAGCATTTGAAAGCGGAAGAACAGAAAAGGGCATAAGACTTCATTTTTTTTTTTTACAATTAAAAATTTTAGAAATAAAATATAAACATATCATGGGATGAATGGAACTGCAGCCCAGCCAGCTTTTAGGAATCTACTGATGCAACTAAAACCTGCATTATAAGAACTATAATGAGCTGACGCTCAGTAAATAAAGACGATGCATGTATATCAATGATGACGTACTATAAGAATATTTGACGCACATTGTACAACTTTCTTTGGAAAACATTCTTTCTTTAAACATTGTTTTGGGCCCCATTTTAAGCATAAGTTCTAACTTAGTGACATAGTAGACCTCTTAATCAATATCATTTGAGGCTTACCCTGTCTTGGCCCTTTCGCCTCAAGGGATTTTGCCACCTCTTTTCTACACAATCACTAAGCCAAGAGCCATACTTCATAAACAACATAACTTAGAAACTTAAGTACAATGGTAATATTTTCTTAAAAACATGAATTTCTTAACATCACTTTAATTTTTTCTTTCATAAACATGCCTTATGCATATGCCATGAACACCATTTCATAAACAGCATAATAATAGACATAGGTACATATAAATAAGCATATAGTTCACATAACATTTAGAAAATACTTATACTTACTATGCTCTTGTAATGCAGTAAAAATATTTATCTTTACTTATCTCTAGTTGATATTCCTCTTAATCTTCGTGTTTATCTCTAAACCTCTCTCTATCTCTCATCATTTTTTTTCCTATTCTTTTCTTTTCTTCTCTCTAAACTTTACTAGAAATGTAGGTGGAGCAGCATATGTCTAAAACTGATTCTCAAGCCCTATTTATAGATTTTACCAAGCTTCCCAAGCTAGTAGCTTACTCATCACTTAAAGCTTCCTCCGTTGTGACACATAATGCCACATCTCCTATCCACATTGAGCCATTTAACTCGGCCCAAATGTTGACACGTAGATGCCACTAACTTTATCTGCATGCTTGACATCTAGCTTGCCCAAATGTTGACACCTAGTTGCTACTAACCTCATCTGCGTGCTGGACACCTAGCTTGTCCCATTCCATTACGTGCTTCCAACTGACACCTGATGCTTTCAAACTTTACACCTCGTGCTCTGATTCAACACCTCATGCTTATAGTGGCACCTCGTGCTTACAGAGTACATCATGCTTAGAACATCTCATGCTTCACTTTTTGACTTATCATCTAAATATCACGATTTATAGAACTGTCTAGCATGAAAATCGAGAAATACTAACTTTTTCCTAGAAATTGCTCACAACATTAAAAATAATCTTCTCTCTTCCGTCAGCAGCTTATCTATTCTAGATTGTTGGAAACTTAACTGTCAGTTTTCGTCAGAAATATTTTCTTTCATCTTATTGTCTATCATAAAAAGTTTACACTGCTAAGTACCTCAATCAGTAGCTTAACTCATTTCAATTGTATAAAACCTAATAGAAAAAATCTATCTCGTAAAATGTGAAATCCTTTTTACTAGGATCTTTATGAACTTACAAAATTATTAAGCTCCTCATTGACTAGCTTAACTCCTCTACTTAACTTAGAACTAGACAAAGCTCTATTACACATAACACATAGCCATGCATGTGAATCGGGGTACGACATTAGTGTCGTGAATACCACCTCGTGCTTACCTGGAGCCGACAAATAAAATCCTATAAATGAGTCCTAAATATTGAATTAAAGCTAGTTGACATGTTAAACACACAGTGAATTCGGCTCTGAAAAGTGTGAAAAATGTATTTTACCGAAAAAAATACCATTTGACCAAGTTATCAGCAAATATTATATTAATGCATCTGCACATAGTATTGCAATCATAAATATATTTTTTGTTTTTTTAGCACACCGAGCTCTTTCTCTTTGAGGCTATTGAACCTTTACGCTGCAATTGCTCGTAACTCACATCTTGACTTAGCTGCAATTGCTCATAATACAAAACATGTGAAGGATTTGAAATATACATCCTTAACATGGAGACATGAAATACATTTTGTATGTTTGACAATGAAGATGGCAAAGTGAGTCTATAGGCAACATCTCCAACTTTGTCGAGTATCTCAAAATGACCTACATATCTGGGACTTAGTTTTCCTTTCTTCCCAAACCTCATTATTTCTTTTATAGGAACAATCTTTAGGAATACTTTATCTCCAACATTAAATTCTAGTTTTCTTCTTTGAGGATCTGAATAATGTTTCTGTCTACTTTGAGCAGCTAGTATCATTTTTTGAATCTTTTCTGCAGTCTCATTTGTCTCTCTTATCAATTCCAGACCAAGAAATTTTCTCTCTTCCATCTCATTCCAATGAATAGGAGATCTGCACTTTCTTCCATACAATGCTTCATATAGAGACAATTCAATGGAAGCTTGGTAACTATTATTGTAAACAAATTCTATAAGTGTCAAGTATTTGCTCCAAGATCAATGAAAATCTAACACACAAGCTCTGAGCATGTCATCAAGGGTCTGCATAGTTCTCTCTGATTGCCCATCAGTTTGAGGATGAAAAGTTGTACTCAATGCCAATTATGTACCCATTGCCTCTTAAATACTCCTCCAAAATTTTGAAGTGAATCTAGAATCTCGGTCAGAAATGGTAACTTTTGAAGCACTATATAGTCTCACAATCTCCTGAACATATAACTGAGTAAACTGGTCAAAGGTATTGGTTATTCTAACCAGAAAGAAATGAGCTGATTTGGTATATCTATCAACAGTCACCCAAATAGCATCATGTCCTTTATTTGTCTTAGAAAGTCTAACAACAAGATCTATAGCAATCTCTTCCTAATTCTATTGGGGTATTGTTCAAAGGCTTTATTTTCCGAGAAGGTCTTCGATGTTCAGCTTTGACTTGCTGGCACGTGAGCCACTGCTCTACAAACTCAACAACATCTTTCTTTATACCAGACCATTAGTAATGCATCTTTAAGTCTCTATATATCTTTGTAGTACTAGGATAAACAGAGTAGGGAGTGGTGTGAGCTTCTATCAATATCTCCTTTCTAACAATTCCTTCAAGCAAACACAATCTATTTCTATATCTGATTATACAATCGCTAGAAATCTGGAAGACCACCTCCTTTCTGGATTCTATCTTACTATTTGAATTAATCAAATAGGGATCTGTATTCTAGCCTTATTTGATTCTCTCTAAAATTGTTGGTTGAAAAGTAAGAGCTGTCAATCTTTCTGTTAAACCTACAAATACGATCTCTAACTGTAACTTATCTAAGTCTATTAAACGACGTTTCATATCAATATACTTAATAGTCATAGAAGCCAATGATTTCCTACTCAGAGCATCAGCAACCACATTGGTCTTTCCTGAATGATAGTTAATCTCACAATCATAATCTTTCACTAGTTCAAGTCATCTTCTTTGTCTTATATTCAGTTCCTTTTGGGTAAAGAAGTACTTGAGACTCTTTTGATATATGTAGATCTCATATTTCTCCCCATAAAGATAGTGTCTCCAAATTTTCAGTGCAAAGATAACTGCTGCTAGTTCTAAATCATGAGTAGGATACTTCTTTTCATATTCCTTCTATTGCCTAGAGATATAAGCAATGACTTTGCCATTTTGCATTAGAACACATCCTAGACTATTTTTTGAGGCATCACTATAAACAGGAAATTCTCCTGATCCGGACGGTATTGAAAGTATAGGGGCTCTTTTCATATTCCTTCTCATTCCATTGAAACTTCACATTTTTCCTTGTTAAATGAGTCAATGGAGAAGTCAGCTTCGAGAACTTTTCTACAAAACGTCTATAATAACCAGCCAATCCCAAGAAGCTATAGATCTCTGAAACATTTGTAGGTCTTGGCCAATTACTCACAGCTTCAACTTTGGTTGGATCCACAAAAATACCATTTTTAGAAACTATATGACCAAGGAAGATAACTTTCTCCAACCAGAATTTGCACTTCTTAAACTTAGCATACAACTATTTTTCTTTAAGAATTCTCAAAATGGTCCTCAAATATTCCATATGCTCCTCTCTTGAGCATGAGTAAATCAGAATATCATCGATGAAAACTATAGCAAATTTATCTAAGAAATTCTTGAACATTATATTTATCATGTCCATGAAAGCAACTGGGGCATTAATTAATCCAAAGGACATCACTAAAAACTCATAGTGTCCGTATCTAGCTCTAAAAGACATTTTTGGAATGTCGTCCTCCTTAATTTTTAACCGATGGTATCCTAATCTTAAGTCAATCTTTGAAAACATAGAAGCTCCCTGTAATTGATCAAATAAATCATCAATCCTAGGAAGGGAATACTTGTTTTTGATTGTGACCTTATTCAGCTCTCTATAATCAATAAAAAGCCTCATAGTCTAGTTTTTCTTTTTTACAAATAAAATTGGAGCACCACATGGTGAAAAGCTTGGGTGAATAAAACCCTTATCCAATAACTCTTGTAACTGTACTTTCAATTCCTTTTACTCTGCTGGAGCCATTCTATATGGTGCCTTTGAGATAGAAGCCGTACCAGACAGTAAGTTAATAACAAACTCTATCTCTTTATCAGGTGTAACCCAGGTAGATCTTCCGAAAATACGTCAAGAAATTTGTTAACTACTGGTACTTCCTCAGGTTTCACTTTTAACTCTTCTCTGGCATCCATTATGTTTGCCAAGTAACCCACGCATCCCTTCTCTAGTAACTTCCTTACTTTTATTAAGAAAATAATTGGAATCATTGAGTTTGTACTGGTCCTAACAAAAGTGAACTTCTCTATACTTGGTGGCTGAAACACTACCCTGTTCTTATAACAATCAATAGTAGCATGATATTCAGATAACCAATCCATACCCAAAATAACTTCAAAATCTTGCGTATCTAATACTATCAAATCTACACACGTCTTTGTCAGTAATTTGGATTGAACATGCCTTGAGAACTTGATCAGAACATAAAGCTTCTCCTGATGGAATGGTCAAACAAGAATTGAAATTCAAGTATTCTAGTACTTTGCTCAATTTTTCCACAAATGTTGGTGATGCAAATGAATGTGTAGCCTCTAAGTCTATTAATGCATGAATAAGAATAACAGAGATAAGAATCTCACCTGCTACAACAAATGGGTTCGCCTCGATATCTTCTTTGGTCATTATATACACACGGGCTGGGACTTTCTTCTGCTCATCTGAAGTTTTTGGACAATTCTTTGTAAAGTAACAGGACTTTTAACATAAGAAGCAAGCACCAATACCCATTAAACACTCTTTACAATGAGTCTTCCCACATTTAGGACAAACATTTCTCTGAGTAGTAACTGATTATGTTTGCTGGCCTGTAGCTTGGCGTTTTTAGGACTCTTGTCTTTCTTCTTGATTCTGTTGCCATTTTCTTTTATTTTTACTAGCCCCTGATTGAGATCCTCTTCCAAAGGTTATATTTCTCCTTGCCATATTTATATTCCTAGCAATTTCCTGAGTTTCAATAACCCTTATCTCAGCCTTTTCTGCTTCAAAAGCTTTGTCTGCAACCTCAGCATATGGCATATCTTTATGAGTAGATATCTTAACATCCCTATAAACTTCTGCCTTAAGCCCTTGTAGGAACTGGTTTATTTTTAGCTCATTTCTACCCACCATATGCAGAGTAAATCGAGATAACTCTTCAAATTTCTTTATGTAGTCACTAACAGATATACTTCCCTATTTTAGGTTAACAAACTCAAAAGCTTTCATTATTTTGTGTGCATTGCTGAAATATTTTCTGTAGAATATTTCTTTAAACTACTCTCAAGTAAGCCTGTTAACATCAGTGATAGACTTCATAAAATCCCACCAATGTCTAGCATCCATCTGGAACATAAAAGTTGTACATGAAACCTTCTCCTCATTAGGGATTCTAATGTAATCAAATATACCCTCAACACTCCGAATCCACTCTTCTGCCAACTGTGGATCAATTTTACTCTAAAAAGTTGGAGGTTTATTCTTTCTAAACCTCTCATAAGCTGGTTCATATTTTTCTTGTCTAGCTATAGCCTGTGGTGGTACTTTTTCTCTACGTCTTTCCTCTCTTTTCATAAGCTTTTCCAATTGTCTTGGTTGTGTCTCAAACACTCTGTTGACCGATTTATAATAGCATCCTTGTTGGTCTCATTTTCAGTAGTACCTCTCCTATCACCCTTTTGCTCACTAGTTTGACCCTTAGCTCTTGGCATGATTTTCTGTATAGTTGCCCTTTCACTTACATCCAAGCATAATAGCTAATAATAAAAAGATAACATATCATCACATATGGCATAAAATTTAATACAAATATAAGAAATTAAAACTTATCGGTTGACTAAACTTTTTGTCACATGATCATACATATGTAGGCAGTCTTCAGAAACGATTAAACCTCTGCTCTAATACTAATATTGTAACACCCCCTAGTTTAACTATATTATCATATACAATCAAACTCTGAAGTATTATTCTTTCATGAACCATATCTTTAGTTTTATAAAAAGGTGGGCAAATTTGAACTTTCCAAAATCTTTAAACAAAAGTAATTGCATGGCATTTCTTTCTAAAAATATCTGTACAAAATGAATAATCAAAAGAGGTTTTCGTTAGTCTATTTTGTCACCAGTAGTAGTATTTTCATCACACCCAAAATATCGTAATACAAAAACATCGCCTACAGGTCAAGCTCGTCCACATCTATATGACCATAGTGACAAAAAGCAAGCCAGGCAACCAGCTAGTCAACATCAAAATGTGCCTCCTCATCCGTATTACAAGACTAAAATAAGCTAAAGCTCAGTAATTAAAAACTATGCATGCTTATGTACGCTTTAAAATCTCATCAAGTTTCCATTGTATACTTTTCTTCCTTAAACATTTGAGTCCATAACTTTCCTTAAAAAAATATTCATAGTCGGGCTCCATAGCACATTAATAGTCCTGTAAGTCAATGGGCCGTGATAACATTGTACGAAAATTCTAGCCAAGAGTAAAAAAAAAATAAGGTGCGACCGTCATGTGAGGTTTTCTGAAAACTCTCTCCCTCATCAAAGGGGCATCCCACACCGTACTAATATTGTCCCGCTTCAAATGAGATACATCATAAGATCTTTAAGTCCAGCTTCAACGGCAGAGTCTACATCAACATACTTACCTACCCAGCTCCAACAGACTAACAATTATAATTAAAGCTTATCTTATAATATTGGTATAATTGTACTCACTTTTGAATACTTTGTAATGAAATTCTTTATTTACATGTAAGACATTTCATGCAAATGCCATTTCATAACTTTTAAGAATAAACAAGTCACATAATGACATATTCCATATAGTTCTTTTGACGCAGTTGTAAGTCTTTACTTACCTCTATCTTGAATAGAAATTGATAGTGGAAAGGATCAATATCCTCTAAAGATTGGTGTGCTAATCACCTATCATAAATTACTATTATTCAAGATGCACATTTTGCTAAAAGAATGCAACAAGATACTTGAATAACCGAAATCAAAACTTTCACCAAATTAAGAAACTTGTTCATAAAATAACCCGAAAGCATACAAATCACTTGAGGTACTTAGCAGCTAATAACTAGCATTGAAAACTGTTCAAAAGTATCAAAATATGAATACTAGTTCATTAGTACAAAAATGATCCAAAATAGCATATAATTCTGTAAAAACTAGTCTATTTGCCTCTAAATAGTGCCATTTAATTTTCAAAATATTTGGACAGCACCTCTCCTATTTTTAAGAAATTCCCACATGATTAAAATCATGGTTTAAGACCTGCAATAAAAATTGACAAGCCAATTCCTGCATATATATATCAAAGTGGATCATTTAGAAAAACCTAAGTGCACTTGGATTCTTTTTGATTTGGACAAAGTTTAAAACTCTTTTATACTTGTATATCATCATAATCAGCTATTAAATGAGTATAATACATAATAGGATCAATAAAATATATATTCTAAATTTAGAAAATTATATTACAAATATAGAAAACTTAATCTACTACACATGAAAATAGTTAAATCCATAAATAGCAAACTTAGGACTTTAGGTATAACTTTAATTCACTACTTAAACTATATATCTACAATAATATATTAGAGTTCCTAAGGCCTTTATTACTCATATAAGGGTCGTGGTTTAAAGGCTGAAACAAAAGAAATTAACTATAAATTTAAAATCCTATAAAGAGCTCATCTTAACTAGTTTGAGCTTTTGCTGAAACTCTTATCTTCTACTTCCACCAAACTAATTTTCCAGACTTAGAAATAGATTTTAGGACTTAAGAGGACCCGAAGAAACTATTATTTAAGTGGAAACAAGTAGAGAATTGAAATTAAAGAGCAAGAGCTAGGAAGAAGAACTAGTAGAATTACCTTGACTAGTTTAGACCTATCTTATTTTCTTGAGCTCTAATTTTTGTTCTACCACTTGGAAACTCTTAGAAATGGCTAAGAGAAGTTGAGAGAAGTCTAGAAAGGAGCTAGAGAGTTTCTGATCATGGCTGGAGAGAAAGGAGAAGAAAATAACCAGATTTAGTCTAAAAGTGACATTTAATGACTAAGGACTGGCATAACTTAAGTTCTGAGGTGTATTTTAGGTATTTTACACATTACTTTCCATGTGTCTAGCTCTAAAACATCCTTAGTATACTCATCACGTTGGTGTTCACTCCCATACACCTAAGTATAAACAAAGTTGGTGAATCCTAGCTTAGAAAGTAAAAACTAATCATACTTTGACTTATGATCTCATGTGACAAGTTTTTTATAATCTAGTGGAACCTAGCCACATAACCAATCATTAAACATAAAAATAAGTCAATTAGACTCTAATTAATAATGTAAACATAGTATTAGCACTCAATTATTAGAATGAACAAAAATGACATTACGCGATTAAGTTGAATCTAAGCTAGCTTAGTGCAATAAGACACAAATCAGCGTCGTGAATGCCACCTCGTGCTTACTTGGAGCCGACAAATAAAATGCTATAAAGAAATCTAAACATTATATTAAAACTATATAACGTATTGAACACACAGCAAATTTAGCTCCGGAAAGCATGAAAAATGTATTTTATCGGGAAAAAAACTACCATTTGACTAAGTTATCAGCAAATGTTATCTTAATATATATGCACATAGTATCGCAATCATAAATATATTCTTTATTCTTTTTCACACCGAGTCTCTCTCTCTCTCTAAGACTATTGAACCTTTACACTGCATCGGGACACTGACAATCGTTTGTCTAATAACATAGGTGTAAAAGTACATAACATATGGAATGAGCATGTTACTATGAAATTAGTATTAATGACTTCTAGATGCCTAATATGCAATAGGAACATATTTATTATTGGCTTAGTATACATGTGAGAATCTTGGGCACCACATTTTTTACTTTAAAAGAACACGTTTATTAATTATAACATATGCTAATATGGGTATAATTTCAAATCTTCACCAAAGAAATCTTGTTATAGTTTACCTAGTCTAATGTTTTTGAAAATGATAAGATTTGTAAAGTATGTAACTTTGGAAAGTAAGTAAATTTTTTATGGAAAAATATTATGCTCTTGAGTTAGTTGCTAATTTTTTTTCAAAAAAAATTTACATAATTTTCTTTACTAGTTTCGAAATGATTATAACCATTTCGAATGTAAATGTTTTACTGAAATACTTTTAGGCCAAAGTCGTCAATGCTATTTGTGATGTTTTAAACTGGTATTAATTAAAATTATTTTAAATAAAATACCATTACAAGTTTTGAAATAATCGAAAACCTAATATTGGTTATTTTAGAGTCTTTTAATACAAATACTTTGTTTTTTTTTTAAAAAAAAAACACCAAAGACAACTTTAAAATTTTGATTCAAAATCCAATCTTGGAACTTTTCCTAGTTACTCTATTACTTGTAATGCATAAAGGGAGTTTCAACAAAAGAACTAAGTACTGGATGAATCTATGCATATGATATTTGATGAAACTAATGACTCTTCCAAGGAAAAAAGCATAGATGATATTGTTGTAGGTATGGTATTAAGCTTGAATGTCTTAGAGCTTAAAGACAAATCAGAAGATGATAATTAAGTCCAACCTCAACACAAAAAAGATGAAAAACTTTTAGAAGGATAGAATCTTCACTAACCAATCAAAGTATGTCTTCTTAAAAATGTTTGAGCTCAAGCACTTTAAGCCGATGAAGATACCGAAATAAAGAAAACTTGGTATGGTTGATTATAATAAACTATCTTGAGTTGTTTAAATATTGTTTGCTTTGCTCAATCCTTCAAAAATGATTCTGTACTTTTCAAAATGATGAATTCTTATTGTTTTAGTTTTTGGTTTAGTCGTTTTTCTTATTTTCCTCTCAAAAATTTTCAAAAAACTGCAAAACATGCATTTTTGGCAGACCGAAAATTCCACCGGTCCACCGAAAAAGTGGCCTAGAAAAATTAAAGATTTTCTGCCAATTTCTGTAGACCAAAACTAAAAACTCGTATTAGGCCTTATATTTAAGTGTTTTAAGCAGTTTTTAAATCATTTTCTCTTATTTCTTCAGATTTTATTTGAGTTTTTATTTATGAGCTTAATTTTGATTAACATATTAATTGCTTATATATGATTTAAATAGATTGTACAATGCATATTGCTTAAATTCTTATGTTTGTGCAGATGCTTGATAGTTTTTACATGACAAAATACCATGCATAATTAATTAAATTATTTTATCTATATTGGTAATGTATTTGAACTCAAAATGACATATTATTTGAATTTAATATTTATATTGTGTAACTTTATCATTTTGAATATTTGCGCGTGATTTCTCATCCTATGACAATTATGAAAACAAATTTTTAATGAATATTACATCTGAGGTTCTCATTAGCTTTCAAGACTTAGATTGACATTTTCTCAACTTCAATGATATTTTAAATTATGTGTTAAGAATTTATGATCTAATGAATTCTTATCTTGAATATTTCTCTAAGCATATGCCTTCTCTATACTTTCCATTATTTGACATTGATATCTCTCATATATGAATGATCTTTTCTCACTTTGATTATTAACATTTTGTTCATGATTCACATATTGAGAGGGAGCATATTTATGATTTTCTTGTGCTATATGGTCATATATCTTATGAATGCATCTTTTTTGATATGCTCTCTATAGTTTGATGAAAATGAAGAAAATAAATTATTTCACTATTGTTCTTTAATGATTTGAATTTCTCCTACGATTTGTGATGATTATACTTGGAGAAATATATTTTCAACAAGTGAAATATTAAGACTTAGAGCTTTCATGATCTTGATTAGATGTAACTTCTCTATTTTGAATATACTATAGATGTCATACTTATTATCAATAGAGGAAGTTTTGCTAAAAATTAAAGATAATGCTCTTATTTTTACTTTGTCATTATATTGTTGTTCAATCTTATGTTTGATATTGTTATTCTTATTTTGAAGACTGTTTAATTTTAAATTCCTCCTTATCTCCTTATTGCTTAACTTGTAATAGTATTTTTCATATAGGGAGAAAATTGTTTGTGTATTGCTCTTTCATATATTTTTGTTATGAATTCAAATAGAGAGAGTAATATCGTGAATTAATATGGGGAGAATCTTATTTCAAAAGGATAGATTGGCTTTTATGAGATATCTAGTTTGAAATTCGTTTCAATCTTTTTAATGATGTCAAAAGGGGGAGAAACATGTTGACTTATGAATAAGAAGAGAAAAAGAAAATATTCATTTACGAGTGTGCATATTTTAAGGGGGAGAACTTTGTTTATCACACATTTTTAATTTTTCTCATAATATGTTTACGATGCTTAATTGAGTTAAAAATAGAGAATGAGTCCTTTTTACTTTCTTAAGCATATTTTGAGATGGAACTTAAAATATAGTAAGAATTAAGGTAAACTTGTCAAATTTCATATTTTCATATCTTTATAGCATATTTTCTTTTATCTCATAAATCAATATTTGTCATCATCAAAAAGGAGAAAATTGTTGAGAAATTAACGTTTTAATCTTATTCACTCTTATTTTAAAGATAACAAAGATTTGATTTAGTACTAATGATTTAACTTGAGTGTATAGTAAAATGGCTTTAAAAGTTCTAACCCAAGTTAATCAAGGAATCGAGCTCGAAGATAGATACATATTGGACTTATTAGAATCAAGCTTGAAGAAGGACTATCAAGATATAAGGCTATGCTTAGATAGGATATATTTCATAATTAGTCTTATATTTGATTTAGTTTATTGCACATAAATTCTCTTTGCACTGGCTCATGCTGTGAAAAGAGTTTTCAAACTATCTTAAGCTAAAAATGGTTATTTTATTATAGAAGTTCGAAAATAGAAATCATGATTATTTAAAATAGGCTAAAAGAATATTTTCTATTTGCAAACTAGAATATGTTTTGGTATGAATACTTTCTAAGTTATTAGTAAATATCTTTGTGAAACTAAAACAAGTTTACAATAGCCAAAATATTCCTTTTAAATTAATTTTCAATGTTTTTAAAGCGTTTAAAAGAAGTTTAGAAGTCCGATTAAGAAAAATGCTAAAAGCTGACAGAATTTGAAAAATAGCCAAAAAGCTGTCAGAATCTGAAAAATGACCAAAACGCTGAAATTGTCTGATCAAGATTTTTGGTCTACCGAAAATATCAGCTGGTCAAAAATGACTATTAAAATATGACCAATGCAAAAGTGCTGACCAACAGCTAGTTTGGCGGTCGACTGAAAACAATTATGGCAAAAACTGTCTCAAACGGTCATAAATGGCTAGTTTTCATACATGCTTATTGATAACTCTATGAAAATGGAGTTATTTATGTTCTTTTACTTAAATATTTTGTGTGTTTTTAGTGATTTTTAGTTTAATTTAGGTTATTTATAGTTAATTTGATTTTTAGTATTTAGATATAATTTTATTTAATTTTATTAGATTTTAGTTATTTAATTTTATTTAGTTTAATTTAGGATAATTTAGGTTAGTTTAATTAAATTCGGATTTAATTTATTTAGATAATGATGTGTTTATTTTATGATTAAGTTTTAATTTTGTTTTGATTTAGATTATGTTTTAGATTTAATTTGAATTTAATTTAGATTTTATTTTGATAAAGAAAAGGAAAAGAAAAAAATCAGAATTAAAGAGCTCCAAGGCATCCGGATGAGGGAGTGTAGTCGCGTTTTTGGACCGTTTGATCGAGCTCCAAGGCATCCGGATGGGCGCGTGCAGCACACGCGGACGCTCAGGCGAGTGGAAGCCGGCAGCTGGGGCCCACCGATGTCAGCGCTGCAGCTGCTGACCAGGCGTGTCGGATCCAGTGCTTCGTAGCTCCCGTGCAACCGAGCTTCCAGCCAGTCAAGAGGCACCACTCTAGCTCAGAGATTTTGACTTTTCTTTCAACCAATCAGGTGTGATTTTCGTGCCGAGCTCACCGATTTCGGCCACACAGGATTACGCCTCACAGCACAGAAAACGTGAATAAATAAGAGGAAGAGAGAGAAATGGAAAGAAGAAATTGTGAGAAATTGACACATCACATAGCCAATCAGAAGCCACCATTAGAGACGTGGGAACTTGCACAACACTCCAACCTCAGCTATAAATACCCTGAATGTGAGAGGAAAAATACACACCAATTTTGAGAGAGAAAACTCTACTTTTTCTAGAGAGAGAATGTGAGATGTGTGAGATGTCAGGCTAGTTTTTAGAGAGGCTAGAGAGATGATCTTAGTTGTGTAGTTTTT
>JXTC01000629.1:4315-23962 GCA_002914845.1 Trema orientale
AAAAAAAAAAAAAACTAAGTGCAGTCACAATTCCCAAATAAAATTAAACTTTCTCAAGATTTCAAGAAAGTTCTTCACCACCAAATCTAAACACAACTCCTAAAATTCTATAAAAGGTCATTTACCTAGGAATTCGTCAACTTCTAAAATTCTCCCAATTCCACGATATGGTCATTTACCGGAATTTCATAAATGCTTAAAAATTGCCATAAATTCCTGTACAGGGTCATTCACCGGAATTTTCTAATTTTCAATTCAAAATTCTTAGAACTACAAGTGGCTTGATCCCTAAACGGGGTATGTAGGCAACTCAATTAATTCAGTTGAGTGCAGCCGCAATTTAAAATCACCTAAATTTCTACCAAGATACACAAATAAATTAATGTCATTATAATTGGAATCAAAGGGTTTTTCTTTGTACCGAGGGATTGTAATTAAGAGGTTATTTTTATAACCTTGAATGGGTCGAACTTAAATTAATAAACTCCCATGCCCTAAATTTGGCATGGGTGAAATTATGTTGTGTAATTTCTAAATTTTTACTCAACATACATATATCAAATACAGGATCATGTATAACATAAATCAAATCTAAATGCATAAACCCTAGAGATGAGATTAGGGTTTATCTCTTGTAATGTGCTACTTCTTGATTTCCTTGTTGACGGTAATCAAATCTCCAACCCTAGATCTTCTTGTCTATGCTCATACTCTTGGTTGATGAGGCGAGTGGGCACCAAATTGTATCATTTGTTGGAGAACTATCAAGAACTTCTTCTTGATCTTCTAGTCACAGTTATTTGAGATGTGTACGGGAAATTTCTAGAAAACTATTTTCTTCTGTCTGGGATGTGTATGGCCGAATTGAACAATGACTTTAGTTCATTGTGCTTGGTTGAATTTCACTGCCTCTCTCCCTCTCTGTGGCATGTTATACTAGGCTAGGTTGGTACAGTTTTTTCTCTCATGAATCTTATATATATGAGGCCCAGAACTGCTAATCCCAGTCCAACTAGGATTGAGCTTGTTCTCCAATTTGTGCTTTAGGTGTATTTTTTATAAATATGTCCAACTCATGTAACTTATTTATAAAAATACTAACTTCTGTGTAGAATCATTATTTTACACAGTTTCATGAAACTAATTTCACAAATACCACCAACCAATTAATGAGTTTTGTTGAGTTAGACAAGAGACCTAATGGATCTAAATAATCTAAGCTCTAATAATATGATAAATACGTAATAACTCTTATTATGGTATTTATATAAATACTATTAGTAAAGGAGACATTCCACTAAAGGCCTAATGCTGTACTCTTAGATTAAAAATCACGCCTTTTATAGAGATTTAATCAACTAACCTTGATTACCTAATCGATCTAGTATATTCTATACCACTTGTAAAATCCCTATACAATGCCTTAGTTGGATATGTGAAATTACCGTAATACCCCTCCAATCATATTTACCTTTAAGTTACCATCTTTTTATCAATAAATAATGTTGTCGATAATTTTATTCTTAATACGCATTTAGACAAAATTATCAACCAATTCACAAAGTGAATACTAAGATCGTAGATTTAATTATTCCATGAATTTTGAAAGACTTTAAAGAGGCATTAATATATAATATCCTTAACTATTTGATATTCCCGTTAATTCAAAAGCTATAACCTCCAATATGCCAGAGTTCACCTCTAATTTCATAAAGGCTAATCTTTTAACAAATCAAAATGTTACAACACATGAAAGCAAGTCTAGTTAAACATCAAGGATTAATATCTACATGCTAAGAGCTAGTTTATGGTAATACTAAAAATTGAGTTACGATACTCTAATTTTTTATATTACCTAGTCCATTTCAATACACATAACTTATTTATATTATACTAATGTTTCTATCAGAAGTCAAATGCTTCAATGATTTGAGACACATCATTCCCGTTGAGATAGACAAACACTACAATCTTTAGTAAACAAAGTATTCCATCTTTATTTAGAGATTATGAACTAGTTAATTTAGACTTAGATAAAGAAACAAATCTTCCCATAATTAACACTTAATCATGTTTGTTTCTTTATATACAAATAAGATCATGGAATCTTTTTCAGAAATAAACTATTCAACTGAAATAGTTTAATCTAGCAAATATCACAATCGCATATAAGAGAAAGTTGTTTACACTAATAGGGTAAAATTGGAAATCTACTTTTTAAAGCAAATATCCTAACGCTAATTGTTGTAATGAAGTTTATTTTGATAGAAATGTAAAGTGGGTTGGACAGCTCACATTTGATAAGCCCATGTCGGCTTTGTATTGGGCTGGCCTTACACCGATTTCTATAAAAGAGCCCAACACGACCCACAAGCTTAGCCCATATTTTATATAGGCCTCAGTGGGGTGTCTATAGGGGCCAAATATAGACCTAGCTATAGGGGTCAAAATGCGGGCCTAATTTCGTTGTTATTCTATACTTTAATATTTTTAATTTTATTAAGCATTACTATTTAATAGAGATTATATCATCCCTTTATTTTTGTTATATAAAATAGAAAAAAAAAGAACCCATATTCATATTCTTTTAAAATTTGAATAAATTAAAAAGGGTGATGTTTGAATGGAGATTTTTGTTTTTACTCCATGGATGGGTACTCTAATTTGGGTCATTGGATTTTAATCTAACGGCTAAAATAATATTAGTAGATTTAGTAAAAAAATTATTATAATTAATACATATATAAATATAGAAAGTTATTTAAAAAAAAAAAGATGGGTAACCTGATGAATTGGTCAATTTTTTTTATTTTCTTTTTTTTAATAAAAAAAAAAAACTAATGAAAAATATTGGGTTAATATCACCCAGGTCCCTATTCTTCACCTAATGTATCACTTGAGTCCCATTCTCTTTTTTGTAACACTTAACTCTCCAACTTTTTATTTTCCGTCACTTGTTAGTCCCTACCCCAATTACCGTCTAATTTTAGCATTAAAATACATGTGCAACTCACGTGAACTAATAGGCAGGGATNATCAGGAAACAGCCATAAACAAATTATCTCTAGATTTTTATAATATTAGCAATCCAATTACATTCATGGTAGTAACCCATCAGATAGAAAAAAAAATTACCCTTAAAAAATTGATTAAATATCATATATATATATATAATTGGTCTTTTTTTTTTAAGAAAGACCATTTACAAAAATAAAATAAAATAAAAAAAAAATAAAAATCTATACAACCCGTTAAAGTCAAAGAAAACTATTAAAAACCGGATCAAATACTGTATTTAGGAATCAGTCTCCCTTACTTTGCATCATTACCTCAGTTGACAAGATTTTATGCACTTCCGATTAAGAAAAAAAAGAAAAATCAGTTTTTGGTGTCCGAAATTATAAACATTGTTTATCCAAAATAACAAAATTGAAGAACAATTACTGTATCACCCAATATGCTTAAGTGAAGCAAACCCAGGAGAATCGAAATTTATTTAAATCCTAAACCAGCTTCTCTTTAAATCCCAACTCCATGTTTGAGTTTCCCCAAGCTTTCTCAAGCTTCCAAGGATGCATTAATGGAAGATTCAGCTTTTGTGACACCCAATACCCCTGCCTATTAGTACATGTGAGTTGCACATGTATTTTAACACCAAAATCAGACGATAATTGGGGTAGGGACTAACGGGCGACAGAAAATAAAAGGTTGGAGAGTTAAGTACTACAAAAAAAAAATGAGGACTTAAGTGATACATTACGGAAAGAATGAGAATCCTGGATGATATTAACCCAAAAATATTTAATAATTCCAAATCATTCTCAACTATCTTATTCGTTAGAAAAAAAAATAACAAAAGATGTACAAATTTTAAGCTGAATTTTACCTTTCATATAGTAAAAAAGAAATTTTATGAAATATTGAAGATATAATAATACATATAGTTTTAAATTAAAGCTAATTAAAAAATTAAACTTTAAATTAAATTTTCAAAAAATAAATAAAAAAAAAGAATTAGAAATTAATATATTAAATTAGATGACTTGTTATTATAGGTTTATTTCCAAATTAGTCAAACTTATCCATCCATGGAGCAAAAACAAAAATACCCATTAAAACATCACCCAATTAAAAATTAATAACAATGAGTAAATAAATAATACTAAAAAATATATAAATGAAAATATTTAATTTTAAGACTTTTTTTAAATCTTAAATCAAGAAATATATTTAAAATTATATATAAAATGGCTAAATGTGGGCCATCGCAGTATAGATTAATGTGTTGATCCCACAGAAAAATAAATCAACAATAAAAGGATGACGAAAAATAAAAAGAAAAAAATTGAAAATAAAAATTAATTAAGCAATAAATTAAAATAATCACAGAAATATAAATAAAAAATACCAGTAAGAGAAAATCAAGGCTTCAAGATTTACCTAATTGTTTGTTTAACTGTTACCAACTTTGATTGCTATTTATTACTCAATTATATATTTCACATCCCAAATATATAACCAGAAAATATAGCACTTAAGAACAAATATTAATCTAAAGTATTTAATATGAGAAATTCTTCTAATTAAATCTAAAATAATTTATCTTATTTGTTATTTAAGATCGACAATATATCACAGGGTCAATACTGTAGTAAAAGATCAACTAATAAAACAAATAAAATTACAATCTAGTTTAAATCACCACATAAAGAAAGCATGACTGAATTTAAATGAGAAACTAAAAAATATTATATTGAAACTAAAAATATTGAAGAATTTAACAAACCAAATATATAAATGTGGAAGTACTTTTAGGAATCAAAGCTGGAAAACAGAAAAACTACACAACTAAGATCATCTCTCTAGTCTCTCTAAAAACTAGCCTAACCTTGAACTCATCTCTCACTATCTCTCGAGAAAAAGTGAAATTTTCTCTCTCAAAATTGGTGTCTATTTTTCTCCTTACGTTCTGGCTATTTATAGCTGAGTTTAGAGTGTTGTATAAGTTTCCACGTTTCTAAAGTTGTAATTTGATTGGCTGAGTGATGTGTCAATCTCTCAAAATTTCATCTTTCCCCTTTCTCCTCTTCCTTCACATTTTTGGGCTATAGGAAGTGATCTTGTGTGGCTGAAATCAGTGAATCCAGTACTAAAACCGCTTCTGATTCGCTGAAGAAAACGGTAAAGTCAACACGATGACATGGCCCTCGACGACTGGCTAGAAAACTGGTTGTAGGTGTTCTGAGAAGCATCTGATCTGACACGGCTGGGAAGCTGCTGCAGTGCATGGGCCCCACCTTCTGCTGATTGCTCACGCGCTCTTGCTCCCCCTTGTAGTACACTTGCGCGCCTGTTCGAACTTGGTGTTCGATTGACGGCCAAGATCGCGATTACATCTCAATCTTCCACTCGCGAGTCTAGGCATCATTTTTTCTGAATTCTTCTTTTATCTCTTTTTCTTTTGTTTAATCGAAATCAAAACAAAATTAAATTAAATAAAATTCAAATTAAAATTAAGCCTAAAACATATTCTAAATCAAATAAAAATATAATCCGAATTTAAATAAATTAAACTAAATTATCCTAAACTAAATAAAATTAACTAAATTAAATTAAATATCTAAAATTAAATAAAATTTAAGTAAATTAAATTTAAATACCTAAAAATAAAATAACCTAAATTACTTTAAAAACTCACAACCAGCCAATAAATAGATGTAATCTACATAAAAGGATCAACGTCTTAGACATTCCAAGTAAAGAAATCAAATTACAAGTATAGACAACTTATTCCAACAATGAAAACACTTAAAAACACTTGAATCCATAAATAGCAAACTTTAGGGCTTTAAGTCTAACTTTAACCCCCCACTTAAATTCTATGTTTCCAGAAATATATAAGGTTTTCTAGGACCTTTACTCATCAAATAATAGCTTTGGTTTAAGAGCTGAAACAAAAGAAATTAACTACAAGTTCAAGATCCCATATAGAGCTCACCTTGACTAGTTTGAGCTTTTACCGAAGCTCTTGCCTTCTACCTCCACCAAATTGATTCTCAAGGCTTTGAAACTGATTTTAGGACTCAAGAGAACGTAGAGGAACCATTATTTAAGTTGTATCAAGTGGAGAATTGAAATAACAAAACAAAACCTAGGAAGAAGAACTAGTAGAATTACCTTGACTAGTTTAGATCTATCTTGCTTTTTTGAGCTCCAAATTGAGTTCTATCACTTGGAAACTCTTTGATATGGATAAGGAGAATTGAGAGAAGTATAGGAAGTGGCTGGAGTGGTTCAAATCATGGCTGGGGAGGAAGAGGAAAGAAATGACCAGATTTGGTCTAAAAGTGATACTTAATGACTAAGAAATGGCATAACTTAAATTCTAAGGGGTATTTTAGTTATTTTGCTCCTTACTTTCCATGTTTCAAGCTTTAAAACATCCTTTAGCATACTTACCACATTGTTGCTCAATCCTATACACCAAAGTGTAGGCCAAAATGGTGAAACTTAGCTTCGAAGGTGAAAACTAGTCCTACTTTGACCTATAATCCCATATGGCCAATCTTATTGTAATCTGGTGGAACCTAGCCCTATAACCAGTCATTAAACATAAAAAGAGAGTCAATTAGACTAATTAATAATGTAAACATAGTATAATTGTCCAATTAATAGAATGCAAAAAAATGGCATTATGCGATTAAGCTGAATCTAAGCTAGCTTAGTGCAATTAAACACCAATTCGGTAAAGTGACTGCTACCTCGTACTTACCTGGGGCAAATAAAATGCTATAAATGAGTCCTAAACATTAAATTAAAATTATTTGACGTGTTAAACGTACAGTGAATTCGGCTCCCAAAATCGTGAAAAATATATTTTATCGAAAAACTACTATTTGACCAAGTTATCAACAGACATGATTTTAATGCATGTGCACATAGTATTACTATTCATGAATGTATTCTTTGTTCCTTTCACACACCAAGCTCTCTCTCTGAAGGTACTGAGCCTTTACACTGCATGGGAGCACTTCAACAAATATTAGTACAATAATACAGATCAAAAGTATTTAAGAATCAGAATGAGTATTTTACTACAAAATTGATACAAGTTGCTTGATATGTCTATTATGCAATATGAGTATGTTTATTATTGGCTTATTATGCATGTGAAAATCTTGGGCATTATAGTTTCATGGCAACAGAAAATGAGGTAAGCTCACTTGAACCTAAAGTTAAATTTCTTGATAGTGATACAAGTAGCGAGTTTAGTGAAAATGATAGTGAGTATGATTTATCTTATGAGAATTTACTGAGTAATTTCAATGATTTACTCAAAAACTATGAAAAACTCATTTTAAAATGCAATGCCCTTAAAACGGAAATTCTTAGTTTGTCAAGATTGGTTGAAGGATTTACAAAAGAAAAGGAAGTGAAATCATTTTGTTGCAGTTGTCATATTTTATCAAAAGAAAACACTTCCTTAAATGACAAAGTTTTAGACTTGATCAAAATTGTTCACAAATTTACAAATGGAAAGAAAATTTTGATATGATGCTTGGTGGATAAAAATACGTTTTTGACAAAGGAGGTATTGGGTACAAATCTTCTATAAAACAAAAATACCTCAAAAATTACTTTGTGAAAGCTAGTACTAGTGACACCAAACACACTTGCACTTATTGCAATCAAGATAGACACACTAGTTTTTCATGCTGTGTGAAGAGGAATGTATATTTTGGTGGAAAACTAGCTTGGGCACTAAAGAATCTAGAACTAACACTCAAGGATCCAAATTAGTATGGGTACCAAAAATCAAAGTTTGATTCTTATTTGTAGGTACAAAAGAAGAAGAACTTTTGGTTCTTGGATGGTGGTTGCTCCAAACACATGACCGGTGACTATTCCTTGCTCTCATCATTTACAAAAAGGAATGGAGGACATGTCACTTTTGGAGACAATGCTAAAGGCAAGATTTTGGGTATAGGTAACATTGGCTCTACTTCAACTCCCATTATTGAAAATATTTTACTTGTTGATAGCCTTAAACACAATTTGCTTAGTATTAGTCAACTATGTGACAAGGGTTATCGAGTGATTGTTGAACCTTCCAAATGCTTGATTGAGGATATTTGTTCAAAAGAAATTATTTTTGAAGGTGAAAGAAAATATAATGTTTATACTATTGATATTGAAAAATACTCTAGTCAAGATAAATGTTTTACGGCTTTAAAAGATGTCTTGACTTGGACATGCTAGCATGAATATTATTTCTAAACTTTCAAAGAAAAACCTTGTTAATGGCTTACCTAGTTTACTCTTAGAAAAAGACAAGGTTTGTGATGCATGTCAATTTGGAAAACAAGTAAAAAGTTCTTTTAAATCCAAAAATGTCATTATTACTTCTAGACATTTGCAACTACTTCACATGGATTTATTTGGACCATCAAGAATAGCTAGTCTTGGTGGAAAACACTCTGCTTTTGTGATAGTAGATAATTTTTCAAGATTAACTTGGGTTCTATTTATTGTTCATAAAAATAATATTTTGAATGTTCCTACTATCTTTTTATAAGAAAGTACGAAACGAAAAAGGCTACACCATCACATCTATTAGAAGTGATCATGGTGGTGAGTTTAAAAATGAAGAAATAGAAGCTTTTTGTTACAAAAATGATTTTGACCATAAAATTTCAGCTCCTAGAACTCCACAACAAAGTAGAGTTGTAGAAAGAAAGAATAAAACCTTACAAGAAATGGCAAGAAATATGCTAAATGAAAATAGTTTGCCAAAATATTTTTGGGCCGAAGCGGTTAGTACCGCTTGTCATATTGTAAATAGAGTTATGATAAGGCCAATTTTGAACAAGACACCTTATGAGTTTTGAAAAGGTAGAAAACCCAACATTGGCTATTTTAAAATTTTTGGTTGTAAATATTTTATTTTAAATACTAAAGATAATTTGGAAAAATTTGATTCAAAATCTGATATTAGTATTTTTCTTGGATATTCTACTACTAGTAAGGCTTATAGAGTTTTCAATAAAAGAACATTGGTAGTAGAAGAATCTATGGATGTTATTTTTGATGAGTTTAACACTCTCCATGAGGAGAGAAAATTGGATGATGATGATATTGTAGTGTTGGAACCAAGTTTGAACGAGCTAAACGATATTAAGGAGTCAAATGAAGAGAAAGGTACTCAACTACAACAACAAGATCTTAAGGAAGAAAAGGAAAACGACAATGGTAACATTCTCACTCTTTCTCAAAACTTAAAATTCAAATATGCTCATCCTAAAGACCAAATTCTAGGTGATCCTTTACAAGGAGTCAAGACTAGCGCATCACTTAGAAATATTTGTAATAACATGGCTTTTATCTCTCAAATTGAACCAAAAAGTTTTAAGGATGCCGAAAAAGATGAATCATGGATTTTCGCTATGCAAGAAGAACTAAATCAATTTGAAAGAAGTGATGTGTGGGAATTAGTTTCTAGACCAAAGAATCAATCGGTTATTGGGACTAAATAGGTCTTTAGAAATAAAGCAGATGAGCACGGGGTAATTGTGAGAAACAAAACTAGATTAGTAGCTCAAGGTTTCAATCAAGAAGAAGGTATCGATTATGAAGAAATCTTCGCACCCTAGCAAGATTAGAATCCATAGGAATGCTCTTAGCTTTTGCTTGTCATAAAGATTTTATTCTTTACCAAATGGATGTTAAGAGTGCATTTTTAAATGGATACATTTTGGAAGAAGTTTATGTAGCCCAACCCCCCGGTTTTCAAAATCATAAGTATCCGGATCATATTTTCAAATTAAAAAAGGCTCTTTATGGCTTAAAGCAAGCTCCTAGAGCTTGGTATGATAGATTGAATAAATTTTTGACTTCAAATAATTTCACTATAGGAAAAGCGGATACTACTCTTTTCATAAAAAGAAAAAAGGGAGAAATAATTTTAGTTCAAATCTATGTAGATGATATTATATTTGGTGCTACTAATATCTCTCTTTGTGAAGAATTCTCTAAATGTATGCATGATGACTTTGAAATGAGCATGATGGGAGAACTCAATTTCTTCCTTGGACTTCAAATCAATCAAAGCAAAGAAGGCATTTTCATAAATCAATCTAAGTACATCAAGGATATGCTCAAGAAGTTTGAAATGGAGAATTCCAAATCAATAAGAACACCAATGAGCTCTACAATCAAACTTGACCAAGACGAGAATAGTAAAGCAGTGGATATTACTAGATACCAAGGTATGATTGGTTCACTTCTATACTTGACAGCTAGTAGACCTGATATAATGTTTAGTGTTTACCTATGTGCTAGATTTCAATCCGACCCTAAGGAATCGTATCTTAGTGCAGTATAACGTATATTGAAATATTTGTATAGCACTGTGAACTTAGAATTATGGTATCCAAAAGGCACACACTTTAACATTATAAGTTTTTCGGATGCGGATTATGCCAGTTGTCAAACCGACCGCAAGAGCACTAGTGGCACTTGTCACTTTCTTGGTTATTCACTTGTGTCATGGTTTAGTAAGAAATAAAATTCTGTTGCTCTTTCTACTCCTGAAGCTGAAAATATCTCTGCTCGAAGTTGTTGCGCTCAAATTCTTTGGATGAAACAAACTCTCATGGATTTTGGTATGCATTATGAACATGTACTTATTAAATGTGATAATACTAGTGTTATCAATTTGTCCAACAATCCAATTTTGCATTCACGTGCTAAGCATATTGATATTAGACATCATTTTCTTTGTGATCATAAGCAAAAAAGTGACATTGTTCTTGAGCTTGTACGCACAGAAAAACAACTAGTTGATATCTTTACAAAACCTCTCAACGAAAATCGTTTTTGCATGATTTGTAGAGAACTTGGTATAATTGAACTAAATGAACTTCATTGATGCTTTTCTTTGTTTAATTGATGTTTGTTTCGTTGTGTATGCTTGTTAATTTGCTTATTTGTTGTTGTTTTGAACAAATTCTTCGTTTAAAATTGTTTTGAACACAAAACTGCCGAAAATAGAGTTTTCAGTAGACCGAAAAATTTTTCGGTTTGCCGAAAAACTGTCCTAGAAAGACCGGTTCTTTCTGCAAGAAACGGCAGACCGAAACTGAGTTTTCGGTCTACCAAAAACGCGCAGATCCGCGCATATTTAAGTGCTTTTGCCGTTTTTAACTTCACTTTTCTCAACTTCTCTCAGCCGATTCTCTCTCTCTCACACCCTATTTTCATCTCTTTTCTTTCTCACTCAATTTCTCATCAAATTTCTCAATTTCCACTCAACCAAAGTTGATTTCATCACTTTTTCACCCCTGATCTTTGTTTTTCACTCCATTTTTTTTTTAGATTTCCTTTTTCTCTTCCTCCCAAAACACTAATTTCGAAAAATCCCTTGTTTTTTAGTTTCAATTGACTTCTCTTGGTACTATAGCTCCAAGAAAAGAACATCCAAGACGTAAGGGTGTAACACCCCATAGTTTAACTATATTGTCATATACAGTCAAACTATGAAGTATTATTCTTTCTTAAACATTATCTTTAGTTTTATAGAAAGGTGGGAAAATTTGAACTTTCTAAAACTTTTAGACAAAGCAACTGTGAGACATTACTTGCTAAAAGTGACTTTACAAAATGTACAAACAAAACTTATTTTTACCAGTCTATTTTGCCATCAGCAGTACTATATACATTACACCAAAATTTCTCAACACAAAAAAACGTTGCCTACAAGTCAAGCTCGTCCATATCTGTATGATCATGGCGACAAAAGGCAAGCCAGGTAAGCAGCTAGTCAACACCAAAATGTACCTCCTCATCTGCATCACAAGACTAAAATGCACTAAACCTTAGTAAGTAAAAACAATGCATGCTTATGTATGCTATAAAATCTCATCAAGTTCCCACTATACACTTTTCTTTCTTAAACATTTGAATCCATGTATTTTCTTTAAAAACATTCATAGTTGGGCCCTTTAGCACACTGCTAGTCCCATAAGTCGATAGGCCATGATAACATTGGGCAAAAACCCTGGCCAAGAGTAAAAATAAGGTGCAACTGTCATGTGAGGTTTTTGAAAACCCCTTCCATCATCAAAAGAGGAACCCACACCGCGCTAATATTGTCCCGCTTCAACAAGACACATGATAAAATTCGTAAGTCCCGCTTCAACAGGAGAGTCTGCAGCAACATACTTACCTACTCAGCTCTGACTAACTAACAATTGCAATCAAATTTATGTAACGCCTCCTAGCTGAACCATATTGTCATATACAGCTAAACTAGGAAGTATTACTCTTTCTTAAACCATATCTTTAGTTTTATAAAAAAGTGGGAAAATTTGAACTTTCCAAAACTTTTAGACAAAACTACTGCGAGGCATTACTTGCTGAAAGTCTCTTTACAAAATGTATAATCAAAAAGTTCTTATCAGTTTATCTTTCCATCAACAGTTATATTTACAATACACAAAATATCAAACTATGAAGAAAACATTGCCCACAAGTCAAGCTCGTCTACATCTGTATGATCATGGCGACGAGAAAGCGTGCTAACCAACCAGCAACTCTATACATCATATATCTCCTCACTTGCATCACAAGAACTAAATGAGCTAACGCTCAGTAAGTAAAGATCATGCATGCTCATAAATGTGTTTCATGCATAAACTTCATTGAAATTCCTATTGTACTCTTTCTTTCTTAAACTTTTCATTTTGATGCACTTTTCTTGGAAAACATTTCTTTATAGGGCCCTTGACTACATTACAAAAATCGCAGCAGTCGGTAGGCCGTGCCCACCTGTGCGGGAAGGAAACACATGGCCAATGTGAACCATACCTACCCAACGCAGACCGACTAAGTAATACACCTAATCTCATAGTACAATCAGCTTAAGCAATTTACCATGAAATTGACACTAGTTTCATGATATATCTATTATACAATATGAACATGTTTATTATAGGATTATTATGCATGTGAGAATCTTGGGCATCACACATCGTTACACCTAGCGCTGCATGCACTGTCTACATCGAGCCACTTAACTCAGCCTAAATGTTGACACGTAGTTGCCACTAACCTCATTTGTATGATTTACACCTAGCTTGCACAAATGTTGACACCTAGTTGCCACTAACCTCATCTGCATGCTTGACACCTAGCTTGTCTTATTCCACTACGTGCTTCCAACTGACACCTCATGCTTTCGAACTTTACACCCCGTGCTTTAATTTGACACCTCGTGCTTACAGTGTCACCTCATGCTTACGGACACATCATGCTTAGAACACCTCGTGCTTCACTTTTTTTGACTTATTATCAAAATATCATGTTTATAGAACTGTCTAGCACGAAAATCGAGAAATACTAACTTCTCCCTAGAAATTGATCACAACATTAGAATTAATCTTGTCTCTTCCGTCAGTAGCTTATCTATTCTAGATTGTTGGATACTTAACTGTCAGTTTTCGTCGAAAATATTTTCTTTCATCATATTGTCTATCATCAAAAGTTTACACTGCTAAGTACCTCAATCAGTAGCTTAACTCATTTCTATTGTAGAAAACCTAACAGCAAAAGTCTGTCTCATAAATTGTGAAATCCTTTTGCTATGATCTTTAAGAACTTATGAAATCATTAAGCTCCTCATTGACCAGCCTAACTCCTCTAATTAACTTAGAACTAGACAAGCCTTTATACAATAACATGTAAGCATGCACGTGAATCGAGGTGTGACAATTTATCTTATAAAAATTGGTACAATGGTACTCAATTTTAGATACTCTATAATGAAATTCTTAGTTTACATGCAAGACTTGCCATGCACATGCCATTTCATAACATTTAAGAATAAGTAAGTTTCACATAATGACATATTCCATATAGTTCTTGGGATGCAGTTGTAAGTCTTTACTTACGTTGTGTCCTGAACAGAAATGAATTGGGGAAAAGGTCAATATCCTCTAGAGCCTGTCATAAATTACTGTTATTCAAAATGCATATTTTGTCAATAGAATGCATCAAGATACTCGAACAAGACCGAAATCAGAACTTTCACCAAATTAGGAAACTTGATCTTAAAATGACTCAGAAGTATATAAATCACTTAAAGTACTTGACAGTCAATAACTAGCATTGAAAAACTGTTCAAAATTATTAAAATATGAATGCTAATTTGTTAGCACAAAAAGATCTAAAATGGCACATAATTTTGTAAAACTAGTCTATTTACTCCTAAATGGTCTCATTTCATTTTAAAAACATTTGGGCAGTACCTCCCCTATTTTTAGGACATTCCCACATGATTAAAATCATAGTTTTAAACTTGCAATAACAACTAACAATCCAATTCCCACATATACACATCGAAGAGGATCACTTAGAATAATCTAAGTACACTTGAACTCTTTTTCAGTTTAAACAAGTTTAAAACCGCTTTTACACTTGTGTGTCATCAGATCAGCCACAAAATGAGTGTAATAAATAATAGGATTAATAAAATATGTACTCGAAGTTTAGGAAATCAGATTATAAATATAGAAAACTTAATCTACTACACATAAAAACACTAAATTCCATAAAAAGTAAACTTTGGGTCTTAGGTCTAACTTTAATCCTCCACTTAAATTTTATGTTTCTAGCAATATATAAGGGTTCCTAGGACCGTTATTCATCAAATAATAGCTTAGGTTTAAGAGCTGAAATAAAAAAAATTCACTACAAATTCAAAATCCCACTTAAATCTTACCTTGACTAGTTTAAGTCTTTGCTAGACTTCTTGCCTTCTATCTCCACCAAACTGATTCCCAAGGCTTAGAAATAGATTTTCGAACTTACGAGGACCTGAAGAAACCAATATGTAAGTGAGAACAAGTAGAGAATTGAAATTGCATGGAAAGACCTAGAAAGAAGAATTAGTAGAACTACCTTGACTAGTTTTGATCTATCTTATTTTCTAGAGCTCCAACTTGAGTTATACAACTTGGAAACTCTTAGAGATAGTTAAGGGAAGTTGAGAGAAGTGTAAAAAGGTGTTGGAGAGATTCAGGTCATGGCTAGAGAGAAAGAGGAAAGAAATGACCAGATTTGGTCTAAAAGTGATACTTAATGACTAAGAAATGGCAATACTTAAATTCTAAGGGGTATTTTAGGTATTTTGCTCCTTACTTTCCATGTGTCAAGCTCTAAAACATTCTAAGCATACTCACCACATTGTGGTCAATGCTATACACCTAAGTGTAGACCAAAATGGTAAAACCTAGCTTAGAAAATGAAATATAGTCATACTTTGCCTTATGATCCTATATGGCCAATCTTATTGTAATCTGGTGGAACCTAGCCCCATAATCAATCATTAAAAATAAAAAAAAAAGTCAATTAGACTCCAATTAATAATTCAAGCATAGTATAATTGCCCAATTAATAGATTGCACAAAAATATCATTACGCGATTAAGCTGAATCTAAGCTAGCTTAGTGCATTAAAACACAAATCAGTGTCGTGAATGCCACCTCGTGCTTATCTGGAGCCGACAAATAAAATACTATTAACGAGTCCTAGACATTGAATTAAAGCTATTTGACATATTAAACATATATTGAATTTGACTCCGAAATGTGTGAAAATTGTATTTTACGAAAAAACTACTATTTGACTAAGTTATCAACAAATATGATCTTAATGAATGTGCACATTGTATTGATTTCATAAATATACTCTTTGTTCATTTAGCACACCAAGCTCTCTCTCTGAGGGTATTGAACTTTTACATTACATCTAGACACTTCGACATTCATTAGTGTAATAACATGTATGTAAATACACATAACATAATGAATGAGCATGTTACTATGAAAGTGATATTAATGAATTCTAGATGCCTAATATGCAATGTGAACATGTTACCACAATTCTTCCCTCCTTATAAAATTTTGTCCTCAAAATTTACTTACCCAATTAAGTATGGATACTTAATTCTCATCTCTTCTTCTCTTTCCCATGTGGCCTCTTCCACTTCATGGTTCTTCCACAGTACTTTGATTGAAGGGATTTTCTTGTTTCTAAGTTCCTTTTCTTTTGTATCCAAAATCTTCATTGGATGTTCCTCGTAACTCACGTCCTGACTTAGCTCCAATTGCTCATAATTCAAAACATGTGAAAGATTTGAAATATACCTCCTTAACATAGAGACATGAAATATATTGTGTACGTTTGACAATGAAGGTGGCAAAGTGAGTCTATATGTAATATCTCTAACTTTGTCGAGTATCTCAAAAGGACCTACATATCTGGGACTTAGCTTTCCTTTCTTTCCAAACCTCATGATTCCTTTCATGGGAGCAACCTTTAGGAATGCGTTATCTCCAACGTTAAATTCTAGTTTTCTTCTTTGAGGATCTGAGTAACGTTTCTGTCTACTTTGAGCAGCTAGTATTATTTTTCGAATCTTTTCTGCTGCCTCATTTGTCTCTCTTATCAGTTCTGGGCCAAGAAATTTTCTCTCTCCTATCTCTTCCCAATTAATAGGAGATCTGCAGTTTCTTTCATACAATACTTCATATAGGGGTATTTCAGTGGATGCTTGTATTAGGGTTTATGCCCTAAAAGTATGTATATTTTGGATATTTGTTGAATTAATAAAGTGATATTTTTCTATTTGAATTTGTGCATAATTGGTATATCATTAAATATCAGAAAATCCCTAGTTTATTTATATGACCATAAATTTAGTATATAAGTGTTATATACATAAGGATTAAATTTATGGATAATAAACTAAATATAGTCCGTAATAATTAATTAAAGTTTGAGATCTTTAATTAAATGTTATTAGTACGGTCCATTAACATTGAGAATGTAATACTCTTATCCAGACTATTGATGTGTTGACATCACAATGGAAGTACTTTATATAATTCGATTATATAGGACTGGACCAGACATGATTTGAATCTCATATAAATTCCGTTAACTGTTGAGAGTTCCAATAATGTCACTAGATGATCATATGTAGATTAATCTTAATCCTGAGTAGTTATAGACTCCTATTTATAATATTATGTTCTTTAATATACTTGTTAAAGGTTTGTTTTTTAAACAGATCGAAATATTTATATCTTGGGAGCATTATGAGATGAGTAGCTGGGAATGTAGCTTACAGACATGGAATTCATTCCTTCCATTAGGAAGCTAGAAAGATGATTCTCTTGTGTATTGATTCAGGACTTGAACAGTTTGAGTACTCAATTTATAATAGATTTATAAATTAATTATTTATTGGAGAATCAATGGTACACAAGGATAAAGATGTAAGTGGAGAGGTAAACGGAACATAACCTAGCTCTAATTATGAATTGTCTATGGAGGATTGAACTATATGTAATGATTAAATCGATGGACTGCTCGCTGTTTTCTGAGTAAATTAATTCTATAATTTTAGGAGTGCAATTCCGGATTTTTAGTGGAGTTATACTGGAATTAATAAATTAGATAAATTAATTAAAGAGTTTAATTAATTGTCATAATTTATTGGAGCTTGAATTATAGGTCCATAGGTCCCCAATTCCACTTCTTACAAAAACTGTACTGGATATTACATTATTTCTATTACTGCACACTTTGTCTAGATAAATAGTTTATCTATATGTAATTAATAATTATTATTAATTAATTTTGAATTAATTAATTTAAATTTATGGAGGGATAAGTTTCCCAATTTGTTCAAATTTAGAATTTAAAAATATCTAATTATGAGATAATTAGATAAATAGAAATTGGGAAACTGACTGAGAGCGAAACACTCTTTCTAGTTATCTGCTAGTTTATATAGATATATATATATATTAAGTAATTAATTAATTAGATTAATTAATTTAAATATGTATATATAATCATGTTTTTATTAAAAGGGAAATTCACGTTTTTTAAACAAAAACTTACGTTTTTTTTTGTTGTTGTTCGTAAACATATATATATATATATATATTAATATAATTATTTATTAAATAGTGTAATAAATATATATATATACAAAAAACCCTAGTAGATAACAGAGATACATTACGTATTATTTTCTACAGAGCCTCCATAAACTAGAGAGAAAAAGGAAGAGAGTCTTCCTATTCTCTGTAGAACAAAACTCTTGCAATCTCAAGTGTTGAGAAAATTGCAAATGCCTAAAGTGTGTGTTTTTGAAAAATTGTACACAATGTCTACACGTTCATCCAGTTGTGCTTGAGGCTTGAATTGGAAGATCGTGGTTTAGAAAACAGAAAAGTTAGGATCTTCTGATAGGCTACAAGAGGTATTAGATTTATTCTCTTTGTATGTTCCTATTTACTATGAATTAATACTATGCACTCATATAGTCAATTGTTTTGAGAAAATTTTTGAATATTCCTAGGCCAATCTTCTGTGGCAAAATTCATTTTCAAAATCCAATAGCTTGGTAACTGTTATTGTAAGCAAACTCTATAAGTGGCAAGTATTTGCTCCAAGATCCATTAAAATCCAACACACAAGCTCTGAGTATGTCTTTAAGGGCTGTATAGTTCTCTCTGATTGCCCATCAGTTTGAGGATGAAAAATTATACTAAATGCCAATTTTGTACCCATTGCCTCTTGAACACTCCTCCAAAATTTTGAAATAAATCTAGAATCATGGTCAGAAATGATAACTTTTGGAATACTATGTAGTCTCACAATCTCCTGAATATATAATCGAGCAAACTGGTCTAGGTTATAGGTTATTCTAACTGAAAGAAAATAAGCTAATTTGGTATATCTATCCACAATCACCCAAATAGCATCATATCCCTTAGTTGTCTTAGGAAGTCCAACAACAAGATCCATAGCAATCTCTTCCCATTTCCATTAGGGTATATTCAAAGGCTTTAATTTCCCAGCGGGTCTTTGATGTTCAGCTTTAATTTGCTGGCACGTGAGACACTGTTCTACAAACTCAACCACATCTTTCTTCATACTAGGCCACCAATAATGCATCTTTAAGTCTCTATACATCTTTGTAATACCAGGATGTACAGAGTAGGAAGTGGTATGAGCTTCTATTAATATCTCCTTCCTAACAATTCTATTAGGTACACACAATCTATTTCCATATCTGATTACACCATCACTAGAAATTTGGAAGGCCACCTCCTTTTCAGATTCTATCTTACTCTTTAAATTTGTCAAATAAGGATCCATATTCTGGCCTTGTTTGATACTTTCTAGAATTGTTTGTTGCAGAGTAAGAGCTGCCACTCTTTCTGTTAAACCTATAGGCACAATCTCTAACTCTAACTTATGTAAATCCATTAAGAGATGCTTCACATCAACATACTCAACAGTCATAGCAGCCAATGATTTTTGACTTAGAGCATCAGCAACCACATTAACTTTTCCTGGATGATAGTGTAACCATATTGTCGAATACAGCCAAACTAGGAAGTATTACTCTTTCTTAAACCATATCTTTAGTTTTGTGAAAAGGTGGGCAAATTTGAACTCTCTAAAACTTTTAAATGAAGCAACTGCGTGGCATTACTTGCAAAAAGTATCTTTACAAAATGTACAATCAAAAGAGGTTTTCACCAGTCTATTTTGCCATCAGCAGTAGTA
>JXTC01000629.1:32980-43703 GCA_002914845.1 Trema orientale
ATTTTACCGAAAAACTACTATTTGACCTAGTTGTCAACTAATATGATCTTAATGTATGTGCATATAGTATTGCTATTCATGAATATATTCTTCATTCTTTTCACACACCAAGCTCTCTCTCTGAGGGTATTGAGCCTTTACACTGCATTGGGACATTTTAACAATCATTAGTATAATAATATCTATGTAAATGCATGTAACATAATAAATGAGCATGTTACCATGAAAGTGGTACTAATAACTTCTAGATGCCTAATATGCAACTAGAACATGTTTATTATTGGCTTAGTATGCATGTGAGAATCTTGGGTACCACAGATAGTTAATCTCACAGTCATAATCTTTCATCAGTTCAGGCCATCTTCTTTGTATCATATTCAGTTCCTTTTGGGTAAAGAAGTACTTGAGACTCTTGTGATCTGTGTAGATCTCATATTTCACCCCATAAAGATAGTGTCTCCAAATTTTTAGTGCAAAGACAACTGCTGCTAGCTCTAAATCATGAGTAGGATACTTCTTTTCATATTCCTTCAACTACCTAGAGGTATAAGTAATGACTTTGCCATTTTGCATCAGAACACATCTTAGACCATTCTTTGAGGCATCACTGTAAACAACAAATCCAACTGATCTGAACGGTATTGAAAGTATAGGGGCTGTTACCAAACGATTCTTCAATTCCTCAAAACTCTTTTCACAATTATCGTTCCATTGAAACTTCACATTCTTCCTTGTTAAATGAGTCAATGGAGAAGCCAACTTCGAGAACCCTTCAACAAAACATCTATAATAACCAGCTAATCCCAAGAAGCTACGAATCTCAGAAACATTTGTAGGTCTTGGCCAATTACTCACAGCTTCAACTTTCATTGGATCCATAGAAATACCATTTTCAAAAACAACATGACTAAGGAAAATAACTTTCTCTAACCAGAATTCGCACTTCTTAAACTTAGCATACAACTGCTTTTCCTTGAGAATTCTCAAAATAGTCCTCAAATGTTTCATATGCTCCTTTCTTGAGCGTGAGTAAATCAGAATATCATCGATAAAAACTATGACGAATTTATCTAAGAAATCTTTGAACACTCTATTCATCATGTCCATGAAAGCAGCTGGGGTATTAGTTAATCTAAAGGGTATTACTAAAAACTCATAGTGCCCGTGTCTTGTTCTGAAAGCTGTTTTTGGAATATTTTCCTCCTTAATTTTCAACTGGTGGTATCCTGACCTTAAATCAATCTTCTAAAATACAGAAGCCCCTTGCAGTTGATCGAACCAATCATTAATTCTGGGAAGGGGTACTTGTTTTTGATTGTGACCGTATTCAGCTCTTTATAATCAATGCAAAACCTCATAGTACCATCTTTCTTCTTTACAAATAAAACTAGAGCATCCCATGGTGAAAAGCTTGGGCGAATAAAACCCTTGTCCAATAACTCTTGTAACTGTACCTTTAATTCCTTTAATTCCGCTGGAGCCATTCGATAAGGTGCCTTGGAGATAGGAGCTGTACCGGGCAATAAGTCAATAATAAACTCTATCTCTCTATTCGGTGGTATCCTAGGCAAATCTTCAGGATATACATCAAGGAATTCATTAACTACAGGTACCTCCTCAGGCATCACTTTTAACTCTTCTCTAGTATCCATTATGTTTGCCAAGTAACCCATGCATCCCTTCTCTAGTAACTTCCTTGCTTTTACTGAGGAAATGATTGGAATCGTTGAGTTTCTACTAGTACCAACAAAATTGAACTTCTCTATACTTGGTGACTGAAACACTACCCTCTTCTTATAGCAATCAATAGTAACATGATATTTAGATAACCAATCCATACCCAAAATAACTTCAAAATCTTGCATATCCAATATTATAAAATCTACACACAAGTCTTTATCAGCTATTTGGATTGGACATGCCTTAAGAACTTGTTCAGAACATAAAGCTTCCCCTGATGGAATGGTCACACAATATTTGAAATTCAAGTATTCTGGTGTTTTGCCCAATTTTCTCACAAATGCTGGTGATGCAAATGGATGTGTAGCCCTTGAGTCTAATAATGCATGAATAGGAATACCAGAGATAAGAATCTCACCTGCTACAACAGATGGATTTGTCTCGGTATCTTTTTTGGTCATCGTATACACATGAGCTGGGACTTTCTTCTACTCCTCAGAAGTTTTTGGACAATTCTTTGCAAAGTGACCCGACTTTCCACATAAGAAACAAGCACGAGAACCCATTAAACACTCTCCACGATGAGTCTTCCCACATTTAGGATAAACAGTCTTCTGAGAAGTAGCTGATTATGTCTGTTGGCCTGCTACTTAGCGTTTCTGGGGCTCTTGTCTTTCTCTTTGATTCTGTTGCTACTTTCTTTTATTTCCACTAGAACCTGGTTGAGATCCTCCTCCAAAGGTTGTATTTCTCTTTGTCACATTTATATTCCTGCGAATTTCCTGAGCTCTTATAACCCTTAGCTCGGTCTCTTATGCTTCAAGAGCTTTGTCTACAACCTCAGCATATGGCATATCTTTATGAGTAGATATTTTAACTTCCCTACAGATTTCTGCCTTGAGCCTTTGAAGGAATTGGTTTACTTTTAACTTATTTCTACTCACCATGTGTGGAGCAAATCGAGATAACTCTTCAAATTTCTTTATGTAATCACTAACAGACATACTTCCCTATTTCAGATTAACAAACTCAGCAGCCTTCATCATCCTATGTGCATTGCTGAAATATTTTTGGTAGAATATTTCCTTAAACTGCTCCTAAGTAAGCCTGTTAACATTAGTGATGGACTTCATAGAATCCCACTAGTGTCTAGCATCCATCTGGAATATAACGGTGGTACATGAAACCTTTTCCTCATCAGTGATTCTAATATAATTGAAGATACCTTCAATACTCCGAATCCACTCTTCTGCCAATAGTGGATCAGTTTCACCCTTGAAAGCTGGAGGCTTATTCTTTCTAAACCTCTCATAAGCTGGTTCATAATTTTCTTGTCTAGCTGCGGCCTGTGATGGTGGTTGATCTCTCAAGCTGGTTCATAATTTTCTTGTCTAGCTGCGGCCTGTGATGGTGGTTGATCTCTACGTCTTTCTTCCATTTCTATAGGCCTTTCTAATTGTCTTGCTTGTGCCTCAACCAACTCTGTCGACCTGCCTATAACAACATCCTTGTTGGTCTCATTTTCAGTAGTACCCGTCTTATCACCCCTTCCTCACTAATTTGACCCTTAGTCCTTGGCATGATTCTCTATACAGTTGTCCTTTCACTTACATCCATGCATAATAGCCAATAATAAAAAGAGAACATATCATAACTTATGGCATCAAATTTAATGCTAACACAGGAAATTAAAACTTACTCGTTGACTGAGCTTTTTGTCACATGATCATACACATGTAGGTAGTCTAACCTCCTCTCTGATACCAATACTGTAACACCCCCTAGTTTAACTATATTGTCATATACAGTCAAACTATGAAGTATTATTCTTTCTTAAACATTATCTTTAGTTTTATAGAAAGGTTGGCAAATTTGAACTTTCCAAAATTTTTAGATAAAGTAACTACGAGGCATTACTTGCTAAAAGTGACTTTACAAAATGTACAAACAAAACAGGTTTTCACCAGTCTATTATGCTATCAGTAGTAGTATTTACATTACACCAAAGTTTCTCAACACAAAAAAATGTTGCCCACAGGTCAAGCTCGTCCACATCTGTATGATCATGGCGACAAAAGGCAAGCCAGGTAACCAGCTAGTCAACACCAAAATGTACCTCCTCATCTGTGTCACAAGACTAAAATGAGCTAAAGCTCAGTAAGTAAAAACAATGCATGCTTATGTATACTATAAAATCTCATCAAGTTCCCATTGTACACTTTTTTTTCTTAAACATTTGAATCCATGCATTTTCTTTAAAAACATTCATAGTTGGGCCCTTTAGCATACTGCTAGCCCCGTAAGTCGATAGACCGTGATAATATTGGGCAGAAACCCTGGCCAAGAGTAAAAATAAGGTGCAATCGTCATGCGAGGTTTTTGAAAACTCCTTCTCTCATCGGAGAGGCATCCCACACTGCGCTAATATTGTCCCACTTCAACGAGACACGTGATAAAATCCGCAAGTCCCACTTCAACGGGAGAGTCTACATCAACAGACTTACCTACCCAGCTGCGACAGACTAGGAACTGCAATCAAATTTTTCTTATAAAAATTGGTACAATGGTACTCAATTTTAGATACTCTATAATGAAATTCTTAGTTTACATGCAAGACTTGCCATGCACATGCCATTTCATAATATTTAAGAATAAGTAAGTTTCACATAATGACATATTCCATATAGTTCTTGGGATGCAGTTGTACGTCTTTACTTACGTTGTGTCCTTAATAGAAGTGAATTGGGGAAAGGGTCAATATCCTCTAGAGCCTGTCATAAATTACTGTTATTCAAAATGCATATTTTGCCAATAGAATGCATCAAGATACTCGAACAAGACCGAAATCAGAACTTTCACCAAATTAGGAAACTTGATCTTAAAATGACTCAAAAGCATATAAATCACTTAAGGTACTTGGCAGTCAATAACTAGCATTGAAAAACTGTTCAAAAGTATTAAAATTTGAATGCTAGTTCATTTGCACAAAAATGAGCCAAAATGGCACATAATATTGTAAAACTAGTCCATTTGCTCCTAAATGGTGCCATTTCATTTTAAAAACATTTGGACAGCACCTCTCCTATTTTTAGGACATTTCCACAAGATTAAAATCAAGGTTTTAAACCTGCAATAATAACTAACAATCCAATTCTCACATATACACATCAAAGAGGATCACTTAGAGCAATCTAAGTGCACTTGAACTCTTTTTCAGTTTAAACAAGTTTAAAACTATTTTTACACTTGTGTGTCATCAGACCAGCTACCAAATGAGTAGTAAACAATAGGATCAATAAAATATATACTCCAAGTTTAGAAAATCAGATTATAAATATAGAAAACTTAATCTACTACACATAAAAACACTTAATTCCATAAATAGCAAACTTTGGGGCTTAGGTCTAACTTTAATCCTCTACTTAAATTTTATATTTCCAGCAATATATAAGGGTTCCTAGGACTATTATTCATCAAATAATAGCTTAGGCTTAAGAGCTGAAATAAAAGAAATTCAATACAAATTCAAAATCCCAATTAAACCTTACCTTGACTAGTTTGAGTCTTTGCTAGACTTCTTGCCTTCTATCTCCACCAAACTGATTCCCAAGGCTTAGAAATATATTTTTGAACTTAGGAGGATCTGAAGAAACTAATATTTAAGTGAGAACATGTAGAGAATTGAAATTATAGGGAAAGACCCAGAAAGAAGAATTAGTAGAACTACCTTGACTAGTTTTGATCTATCTTGCTTTCTAGAGCTCCGACTTGAGTTCTACCACTTGGAAACTCTTGGAAATGGTTAAGGGAAGTTGAAAGAAGTGTAAAAAGGTGTTGGAGAGGCTCAGGTCGTGGCTGGAGAGAAAGAGGAAAGAAATGATTATATTTGGTCTAAAAGTGATACTTAATGACTAAGAAATGGCAATACTTAAATTATAAGGTGTATTTTGGGTATTTTGCTCCTTACTTTCTATGTGACAAGCTCTAAAACATCCCTAGCATACTCACCACATTTCTGGTCAATCCTATACACCCAAGTGTAGACCAAAATGGTGAAACCTAGCTTAGAAAATGAAATCGAGTCATACTTTGACTTATGATCCTATATGGCCAATCTTATTGTAATCTGGTAGAACCTAGCCCCATAACCAATCATTAAACATAAAAAGAAAGTCAATTAGACTCCAATTAATAATGCAAACATTGTATAATTGCCCAATTAACAGAATGCACAAAAACGGCATTACGCGATTAAGCTTAATCTAAGCTAACTTAGTGCAATAAAACAAAAATCAGTGTCGTCAATGCCACCTCGTGCTTACCTGGAGCCGACAAATAAAATGCTATAAATAAGTCCTAGACATTGAGTTAAAGCTATTTGACGTGTTGAACATACAGTGAATTCGGCTCCAAAATGCATGAAAATTGCTCTACTATTTGACCAAGTTATCAGCAAGTATGATCTTAATGCATGTGTACATAGTATTACTTTCGTAAATATACTCTTTGTTCATTTAGCACACCGAGCTCTCTTTCTGAGGGTATTGAACCTTTACACTGCATCTGGACACCTCGACATTCATTAGTGTAATAACATGTGTGTAAATGCACATAACATAATGAATGAGCATGTTACCACGAAAGTGGTATTAATGAATTCTAGATGCCTAATATGCAATTAGAATAAGTTTATTATTGGCTTAGTATGCATGTGAGAATCTTGGAAGCCACAAAGGGGAAGGAAATTCATCCTGAAGAACAAGAACAACGAACCAAGGCAAGACTTGACATACTTCTCCTTGAATTCCCTGCTCTTATGACCAGGTACAAAGAAGTCTTTTCCAAAAAGAGTATCATTTGGGTTAGAACACTCAATTTTAGGGATTTATCTTGTGTCAATTTTTCTGATTATGTTGACAATATGGGATGGACTGAATTCTGCTCCATTAGGGAGACTGGGTATCCTAGGTTAGTTAGAGGATTTTATGCCTGTGCCAACATTTTCAGGGGACAACATGCAATCTATGGTTCCCTCAAGAGTATTGATTTTTCAATTACTGAACAACTCCTTGCTGAAATCCTACACTTGCCTATAGGTGGTTACAAATTTCCCATTACCAACACCTGGCCTATGATTGAGGATTTTGATCCTTATCAAGCCCTGCTTCGTGTCTGTTCTCCTGGTAGTTTTCAACCTAAGCCTCGTGTCACTGATCTCACTCTAGAGGCTAGGATCATCTTTCAATTTGTATCTCAGAATATGATTCCTAGAGCTAGTCATAGGGATGCCCCCACCTTTGGAGACATTTGTTTTATTGATTCCATCCTGGTTGGAAGAAAGCTTGATTTACCATTCTTCATTCTCCATGAGATGATTGATACTATAGAGAACAGGAGATCTTCTCTTCCTCATGGCTTTCTACTCACTCGTATCTTCCAACACTTCAACATTCTGACCATTGATGAGGCTAAATGCAAACCTTGGTCTATAGATGTGGAAATCAACAATAAGACTTTTAGTCTTATGGGCTTTACCTTCATCAACAACGCTTGGGTGGCCAAAGCTAGGCAGGCACATGAACAAGAGGTAGGTGCACAACAAGAAGCAAGAGGTAGTAGAGCTGCTGAGGAGACTCATGCTGAGGAGGCTTCTACACAAAAAGAGGGCGTCCCTGCTCAATCCTTTGACTACACTAAAGCCTTCAACAGTCTCTCAGAACGCCTCAACACCATCCAACTCGACATTCAACACCTGCACGGCACTGAACTGGAGCACTTCCAGATTCTCTCTGTTGATGTCAACTCCGTCCATCAGATGTTTGAGTGTCAATACCAGATCATTCAAGATCAACAGGACGAGATGATGAGGATGATGTGGTCTTACTTTGGACGTTTCCCTCCACCTTAGTTGTCTTTCTTTTATGGTTCTTGTTGGTTTGTATGAACTGATTATTTTCAATGATTGCTTGTATGAACTCGCCATTTATGGTTATTTGTATGAATTCTATTTTTTATATTCTGTTATGCTTTTCTATTCTCTCTTGTGCTTTTTTCTGATGATATCAAAAGGGAGAGAATATGTGTGATTTAAATTTTCTTTGCTATTTCTCAATTGGTATCATTGGCTATGCTTCATGTTCAAAATATGCATACTCTACAAGTTTAAGAGGGAGTTTTTACTCTCTAAAAGACAGGCATATTTTGAGGGGGAGCTTTACAAGTCGGTAAGGACATTTTTTCTCTACTTATTTTGCATTCCTTACTATCTTTTAAATCAAATGTTTGTTATCATCAAAAAAGGGGAGATCATTGAGTCATGCTTTGTATCGTCAATTCTACTCTCATATTTTGAAGTTAACAAACATATGATTAAGATCTAATAATCTACTTGAGTGTGCAGCAAGTTTAAATTGAAAGGATCATAATACATTCAAGATGGATTAAGGAAAAGAGTTTAGGTCAAGAATACAAGACTTAGAACAACAAAGGTTATATACTTAGTTCTTGTACTTGAATATTTGTCTACACGTCATATGATCTTATTGGCTCAAACTTTTCACACAATTAGAATTTTTCAAAGCTAAACTGTCAAATCTGTTTATCTTCAATTAAAATATAAAATTTATTTTACATGAGCTTTTAAATTGATTTATGAATTTCTATAGTCTCTATATTACATATTAAATCAATTTATAAAGTCATTTTTTGGAAATAATTGAAAAATCCTTTAAATTAAATTGAAAATTTGCTCTCTGCCAGAATCGGTAGACCGGTGGCTAGAATCGGTCTACCAATTCTCCTGTTTCTACTTTCTATTTTTTAACAACTTTTTAAATCCGACCGTTACAACCACACTTCCAATGGCTAGTAATTTTCGGTCGACCGAAAATGACTTTTCGGTCTGTCGAAAATGACAGATTATCTGTCAAACAGTCCAAAACTGGTAGTTTTCATTCTAGTCTTTAAATAGAAGTCTTTTTAACACTTGAAATAGCTTTTGAACATTTTAACATAGCTTTATACATACTTTCAAGTTATTCAAATCATCTTTTGTGAATCAAACTTTTATATTCACTTTTTCACAAAAGTCCATTGAGCCAAACTAGATCATATCTTGTGTGTTCATCTATTCTCTCTTGGCTTACCTTGTATTATCTATATTATTGAGAGAGTTTCTAATAGAGTGTATCTACAAACAAAAATTAAAATTATATTTGTGAGGTGAGGTTGACACCGGATTCATAAACATCCCGGTTTAGGTGAGATTGGCACCGGAGTGTAAACAATCCGTGTTAGGCGTGATAGAGTCGGATTCAAGGCTACTGTAAAGGCGTGAGTGTGCCTAAAGAAAAAGCACTCTTTGTATAAAAAAGACGATCAAGCCCATTTTCTTAATCTGATAGTGGATAGCTCGAAGGGGGTTGCCAAGAGCCGGGGATGTAGACAAACTATTGTATTTGTTGAACCTCGTAAAAATAGTGTTTACATTTCTCTATCCCTATCTCCTTTTTATTTACTTGTTTAGTGCATGCAATTTATCTATTTTTACTTATTATTTCTTTTACTTGCTATATTTACGTGATTTTCAAGAAAAGTTTGCAAAAGTTTTTAAAACCCAATTCATCCCTCCTCTTGGGTTAGTTAGCCTTGGACTTACACTTAATTGAGTACTAAGAGGATCATAATTTGTATACTTATCCATAATTTATCCTTAGTTTCCAAATGACCAATAAGAGCATAACACATAATCTTCTTGCTTGATTATATGTCATTACATTTATGTTTCTTATTTTACTCTATGTGCACTACAATATCTTGCACAAATTGTCTGTTGATTTTAAATCGGCTATTTTGATTTGAAAATCACAAGAGTTAGTGATTTTGTCAAAGTTCATTCCTGATAATTAATACCCTTATTGAGATATTTATTATCTAATTTAAGATAATGAACACCCTTGTTGAGGCGTTTTATTATCTTAATGCAAAATTCAATCGAAACAAAGATATTTGTATTCGATTATTTTTCCCTATATGTTTAATTGAGAATTAAACTTACTGAATTTAATTATGAATTGAATTCATCAAATTCGATTATGAATTGGATTTATTATATGATGTTTGTCTAATTGGTAATTTTATCATTTTGCAGTTTTTGAGGAAGCACTTTTTTCATAAGATGGACAAGGTTTCTAGAAAGAGGAAAGAAACAAGAGAATACAGTATAAGGAGTAGAACGAGGACATTTACAGAGACATCTCAGTGTTCAAAGAGTTTGAACGATAATCAACATGAGGATACCTCTACTGAAAAGAGGTTAGGATCTTCTCCAGTAGCTAGATCGTCTTGAAGGCCATCAAAACCACTCTCTGCTGAGGATATTCGAGATCTCTAGCTAGTGGACTCAAGATCTAGTGTCAATATCTGCAACGACAAGAAATGGTTCATTGAACCAAATCAATTAGTTGATGCTAGTCGTTGTGTGGAAGTCATTAATAATCGAAGAGTTTGAATTAACGGCATGGGTGATGCTTACTTGAAGATCAATGATAGCTCCATGATTGTGAAAGATTACTACGACGTACCAGAGTTTAGCATGAATGCTCTTTCGGTATCGAAGATGTACAAGGAAGGCTACCACTTCGTGTTTGACAAGAAGTTGCACGTCTTCTACAACAATCTGTTATACTATGTGGGAGAAATACAGAATGGACTTTATGTCCTAATCCCAAAGCCATAAAATACATCATCTTCAATTATGAGCATTACTACACTCTAAGAGATGGTGAAAGACATTAGGAAGGAGCGTAATACCATCGATTTGCACAAGCGTCTCGGACACATGCCATGCTCAGACTTATGGAGCTGGGTCACTTACGTGAAGTTGATATCAGCAGTGACATAGACTGTGATATCCTAAATTTCGTTTGATACCCAGCTCCTCACAAACTTAAATAGTCAATAATAACATGACTCTACATCATTTATATTAAAGTTATCTGTGCATTCATAGTTGAGCATAAACTGTTTCAAAAAAAAAAAAAAA
>JXTC01000629.1:45155-89616 GCA_002914845.1 Trema orientale
ATCCCAATCATATGATTATCTGTTATCTGCCATGTACACTCTGCATCTGCATGCGTTACTTACTGAGTTTTATACTCATAAATATTCTTACATTGTAGATGATACTGTTCATATGTGAGTTTAGAGGAGGAGCGCTGAATTTCTGACCGCGACTTGTGTATATGAGCATTTTGACACTGTGGTTTTCTGACTGAGAATTTTGTATCTGTTTGAGTGTGTGTACAATATGTATATATTTTTATGATAGGCCCACTTTGCCAGGGTGTGTATATATCTGCATCGAAGTATGTATAATTATGAGTGAATGGACTTTTTTCTTTTCTCCCAGGAAGTTTAAAAAGTTTTAAATTTTCACCATTTTATCAGTTCCAAGTTGAGTGGCGTCTCTCGATCTCACTAAATAATTTTACGAATATCCTCACATGCGCATGTGGGATCGGGGGATGTCACATAGACTGTGAGGATCACAATAAGCCTTTAGAGTACAAGCGTCGTCTTGCCACTCGTTATAAGAAAGCTGAGGCATGTCTAGAGTGCGTACATGTGCATATCTGTGAACCAATGGAGGTAGTTTCCTACAACAAGTATACTATGTTTATCACCTTTGTTGATGAATATTTGGACTTCAGCCAAGTGTATCTTCTGAAGAAATACGATGGAGTCCCAGTTGCTTTCCATCAGTTTGACAGAAGAGTGTGGATGCAACATGACACTAAGGTCAAGAAGTTCAATATTGAAGCTGAACATGGAGATATAGATTCTCTACGAGACCTGCTGAGGCCAACACTAGCCAATCTTGCTATTTCTTATGAATATGTGACTATCTATGAGCATAGTCACATAGGAGCTGTTGAGAGGTACAACATCAGACTCAAGCATACCATAAAGCTGATGTACAAGGAGACGCTGCTGTCGAAAAGGTATTGGGATTATGCTTTGAGGACAGCTTCATACATCCTCAACTTTACTCCGTCAGATAGAGTTGCTTCGACACCTTTTCAAATGTGGATGGGCTATGTAAAGAGCTTAGAGCATCTAAAGGTATGGGATTATGAAGTATACCCGTGTAAGAAAGTAGGAGATGAAGTTGACAGGAATTCAGAAAAGTATTTTCTACTTGGCTATCCAAAGGGAGAGAAAGGCTATCTCCTCTATAGATAATCTACCAATACCACCTTCATCAGCAAAAGTGGAGACTTTTTGGAGGATGAGAGAGAAGTTCGTCAAGAAGATGATGAGGAGAAAACTTATGATCTTCATTTCTTTTCTTAGTCTTTTAAGTTGTTAGCCGAACACTAAATTTTTGCTTTTATTATTTTCGGTGTCATTGGAATATATTTGGGTTTTTTTTTTTTTAGTAGTATGTTATTTTGAGTAACTGCTTTTTGGACAAGTGGGAGATTATAGGGATATTTGTCTTAAAAAGCAGATTTTCAATTTTATCCTTTTAGTGTAAACAACTTTCTCTTATGTGCAATTATGATATTTGCTAGATTAAACTGTCTCAGTTGAATAATTTATTTATCTGAAAAAAATTCTATGACTTTATTTGTGTATAAAGAAACAAACATGATTAAGTGTTAATTATGAGGAAACTTGTTTCTTTGTCTAAGTCTAAAAGAATTAGTTCACAATCTGTAAATAAAGATGGAATACTTTATTTACTAAAGATTGTAGTATTTGTCTATCTCAACAGGAATGATGTGTCTCAAATTATTGAAGTGTCTGACTTCTGATAGAAATACTAGTACAACACAAATAAGTTATGTGTATTGAACTGGACCAAGCAATATAAAGAATTAGAGTGCCGTAACTCAATTCTTATATTACCACAAACTAGCTCTTAGCATGTAGATCTTAATCCTTGATGTTTGACTGGACTTGTTTTCATGGGCTATAGCCTTTTGATTTGTTAAAAGACTAGCCTCAGTGAAATTTGAGGTGAACTCTGGCATAGAGGTTATGGCTTATGAATTGATGGGAACACCAAATAGTTAAGGACACTATACATTAATGCCACTTTAGGTTCTTTCAAGATTCATGGAATAATTAAATCTAAGATCTTAGTATTCACTTTGTGAATTGGTTGATAATTTTGTCTAAATGGCCATTGAGAACAAAATTATTCCTTGATAGAAAGATGGTAACTTAAAGACAAATATGTGCTGGAGGGGTATTACGGTAATTTCACCTATCCAACTACGGCATTATATAGGGATTCTATATGTGGTATAGAATATGCTAGATGGATCGGTTAATCAAAATTATTTGATTGAATCTCTATAAAAGGCAAGATATTTAATCTAAAAGTACAGTATTGGGCCTTTAGTGGAGTGTCCCTTTTACTAATAGTATTTATATAAATACCATAATAAGAGTTATTATGTATTTATTATACTATTAGAGCTTAGATTATTTGGATCCATTAGGCCCCTGTCTAACTCAATAAAGTCCATTATTTGGTTGATGGTATTTGTGAGATTAGTTTTATGAAACTGTATAAAATAATGATTCTACATAGAAGTTGGTATTTTTATAAATAATTTTTATGAGTTAGACATATTTATAAAAATACAATCAGAGCCCAAATTGGAGAACAACCCCAATTATAGTTGGATTAGGGTTAGTAGTTTTTGGCCTCATATATATAAGATACATGAGAGAAAAAAAACTGCACAGTAACTCTAAGAGAACTACATGCATAAAGCATAGAGAGAGAGAGAGAATTCGGCCACCCTAGGCTAAGAGAGGAGAGAAAAAATTTTCTGCAATCTCACAGTCTCATCTCACGTCCCGGTGTTCCAAAGGATCAAGAAGGTGTTCTTGATCGTTCTCCAATGAAGGATTCGACTTGGTGCCCACTCGCCTCATCAATCAAGAGCAAGAGCATAGACAGGAAGATCTAGGGTTAGAGATTTGAACACCATCAACAAGGAGATCAAGAAGGAGTACGCTACAAGTGGTAAACCCTAATCTCATCTCTAGGGTTTGTGCATCTAGATTTGATTTATGTTATACATGATCCTGTATATAATATATGCATGTTCTATGGTTATAAAAATTATTTTCATGTAAAATATCTTAAAACCTAAATGCATGGAAAATAAAAATTTTCCAGATTATAGTTTTTTGTAAAATCTTTTAGGATCTTTATTTTGGTCTAAATACATACAAGAGATTGTGTACTTCAACCAGTGACTCTTCCTTCCTACGCACAAAGCTTGGAACTACAGATATGAGTGGGCATCTCGATCTTGATCAATCTTCATGTGAGAATCCAAAAATTCCAATGGCCTCCTATGGTGGCTCCAAGAATTTCTCTCTCTCACTTATCTCTTAGTTTTCTATGTAGCTACCAAACTAATGTTTCAGTCAAAACTGAAATGTAACACCCAAAGGAGGCAGAGGAGCCTTTTATAGGCTCCTCCAAAGGGGAATCTGGCCAGCTCTAGTTGGCCTAAAGGGTGGTCAAATTTCACTGCTTAATAAGCAGTGTAGTGTGCTCCTAAGGCCCACCTTTCAATCCGGCTTTTTTCTCCCTTTTGTGTAATTACTTAGAAAACTGTTTGAACCAAATTAATTTCATACAGTCCAAGATGTTGGCATAGGTTGGAGACCCAAATAGACCTATTTAATTCAAGCTCCAATAGACAAAGGCCTAGTTACAATTAACTCCTAATATAAGTAGGATTGTACTATTAGTTATGGACTTATTCCACTAAAGGACCAAACTGCACTTTTGACTTAAATAAATATCACAAGATACTTTATAATTAAAATTATATCCATTAGATAATTAACGTGTGCATGTGTATCCCCACATGAATATCGATACATGTCATATACAGTCAAACTTGAAGCATTAATCTTTTTTAAACCATATCTTTAGTTTTATAAAAAGGCGGACAAATTTGAACCTTCCATAACCTTTAAACAAAAGAAACCACATAACATTTCTTATTGAAAGTGTCGTTACAAAATGTACAATCAAAAGAAATTTTTATCAGTCTATTTCGCTATCAGCTGTAGTATATTCATCACACCTAAAATATCGTAATACAAAACATCATCCACAAGTCAAGCTCGTCCACATCTATATGATCATGGCGATAAAAGGTAACCCACTCAACCAGCTAGTCAACACCAAAATGTGCCTTCTCATCTGCATCAGAAGACTAAAATGAGTCAAAACTCAGTAAGTAAAAACTATGTATACTTGTGTATGCTTTAGAATCTCATCAAGTTCCCATTGTATACTTTTCATTCTTAAATATTTGAGTCCATACCTTTCCATAAAAAAATATTCATAGTTGGGCCCCATAGCACATTGCTAGTCCTATAAGTATACAGGCCGTGATAACATTGGACGGAAACTATGGCCAAGAGTAAAAAATAAGGTGCGACCGTCATGTGAGATTTTTTGAAATCTCATTCTCTCATCACAGGGGCATCCCACACCGCGCTAATATTAACCCGCTTCAACGAGATACATCATAAGATCCGCAAGTCCCACTTCAACGAGATACATCATAAGATCCGCAAGTCCCACTTCAACAGGAGAATCTACATCAACGGACTTACCTACCTAGCTCTGACAAACTAACAATTACAATTAAAATTTATCTTATAAAATTAGTATAATGGTACTCATTTTCAAATACTTTGTAATGAAATTATTTACATGCAAGACATGTTATGGAAATGCCATTTCATAACATTCAAGAGTAAATAAGTTTCACATAATGACATATTCCATGTAGTTCTTGTGACGCAGTTGTAAGTCTTTACTTACCTCGTGTCCTAAATAGAAATTGATAGTGGAAAGGGTCAATATCCTTGAGGGACTAGTGTGTCAATCACCTGTCATAAATTTCTTTTATTCAAGATGCACATTTTGCTAAAATTAATGCACCAAGATATTTGAACAAGACCGAAATCAGAACTATCACCAAATTAGTAAGCTTGATCATAAAATAACCCGAAAATATACAAATCTTATGAGGTATTTAGCAGTCAATAACTAGCATTAAAAAATGTTCAAAAGTATCAAAATATGAATGCTATTTCATTAGTACAAAAATGATCCAAAATGGCACATAATTTCGTAAAACAAGTCTATTCGCTTCTAAATGGTACCATTTGGTTTTAAAAATATTTAGACAGCATCTCTCATATTTTTAGGATATTCTCACATCTTTTAGATTATGGTTTAAGTCCTGCAATAAAAATTAACAAGCCAATTCCCACATACATATATCAAAGATGATTATTTAGAACAACCTAAATGCACTTGAATTCCTTTCGTTTTGGACAAAGTTTAAAACCTCTTTTACACTTGTGTGTCATCACAACTAGCAATCAAATGAGTGTAATAAATAATAGGATCAACTCCAAGTTTAGAAAATCAGATTACAAATGTAGAAAACTTAATCTACTAAACATGAAAATACTTAAATCCATAAATAGCAAATTTTGGGGCTGATGAGTAAATAATTCACTCACAAATCAAGTATCATTCAGCTCAAATAATTGTAAGTTCTCAAGCTTTTATGTTAGTTTGATGTGTTTTTACTTCGTTCTTGTGGTTCTTGTGAATAAATGAGAACCAAGATAAATTGGTGACAAATATGGGTATTTAAACCATTTGGCATGAAATTTAGCGCAACAAAAATCAGGCAAAACGGAGCTAAAACGAAGAAATGGCGCCCCCGAGAAGAAAATCAATTGTGCTGAGTTCTAAAGCCGAGAGCGTGGTGGCACTGTCCAAATAGTACCGCAGCACTGCCTGGAAATCAGATTTCCAGAGGCTAGAGTGCCGCCGCGCTTGCCAGGGAGTGCTACAGCGCTACATAGCGTCCGAAGGCGCATTTTTAGTGACTTTTTAGAGCCAATCTGGACCATTGATGTCATCTGATCGAATGGTTGATATTCCACCTGGCCTAGGTACCTTGGGGGCTCTTAAGTACATCCTTAAGCCTTCATTTGATGGGTGGAGAGTTAGAGAGAAAACACAAGAAAGAGAGCTCAAAATTTCTAGAGAGGAAGGAGCTTGGAGCTAAAATTCTTGGAGAGGATGCTTGAGAGAGTGGCTTGAAAAGATTAAAGCTTGAAGTTCTACCTCCACAAAAGATTTTTTCTCATCCTCTCTCTCACCCTTATTTCATTTGAATTTTGTATTACGCTTGATTTATTGAATAAGTTTGGATATATAAAATTCTTATTGAGATTGGTGTTGGATTCTTTTATGTTGAACTAATTGTTTTTTTGCCTGGGGAATGATATAGCTTAAACTTTGATTCTATGTCTTAATTTCTAATATATTCTTTGATATTGTTCTTGAATTTATTTGTGCTATTCTATGCTTAATGCTTCTCAACTAATTAGCTACTATTTGGATGATTTGGTTTCTAGAATTTGGCACTTGAAAAAGGGAATTTTAGCAACAACCATAGGATATATAACCTAGGATTTTGTAGAGTTTGAGAGAACCTATAATTCCTTTGAAGCCATGATCAAAGAACCATTGAACATAATAAATTCTTAAATTCTAGGTTCAGAATAGAGATATTGGGACTGGGATTTAGGAATGATTTCACTCGGCACTCGAGAAAGGGAGTAGAAATATCTTTAGGTTCTTGGCTTATGAACTAAGAATAATTGATTTGAATGCAATTGGTGATCAAAAGACATAGTTGATAGTTAAGTGAATTCAATCCCCTAGTACATTTGTGCACAGAATCTCCATATTTTATGTTTGTATTTCTATTTATATTTGTATTTATTAAGTTAAAAACTCATTTAGTTTGGTTGCCTAGATAAAGTTAGGTCATGATAATTCTGGTAATTAACGATAATTTAACACACAATTCCTCGTGGGATCGACAACTCCATACTTATCACTTTATTACTTGATTACGACCTGTGCACTTGCTGTTATTTTACATATATGCATTTAGATGTAATAAGTTTTTGGCGCCGTTGCCGGGGAATTGGCATTTTAGATTGTTGTGGATATCGGGAGTAAGTCGCCTGATTTTAATTTAGACTTTTATTTTTAAAATATCTGCTTTGTTAAATATTATCAAATAATTAATTAATTGATTAAATTAATAATTAATTAATTATGTTGTAACATGCGGATAAAATGTATTGTAACAACGAGTGCATATGTTGCAACAGAATATAAAAATTAAAGAGATGAACACAAGACGTTTTTTACGTAGTTCGGACCTCTCCTACTCCATGGGGCCATGCCCAGAGATTAAACGAATTAGTAAAGTAACAAGATTACAAATACCAATTGACTAACGCAATAAAAGACTCCCTCTTTTCAATTGCCGCAATGTATTGTAACAACTCTACCAATCTTGTTTAGCGAGTCCCCTCGTCTTGTTGATCCTTCACCTGTGAACTCCCTTCACTGGTCCGGATCTGTCTCCTCCCGAAGACGAAATGTTCTTTCTCCCGAAGAACAAAAGTACTCAACAAAGAAACCTAGAAAACTCTAAAGCTCTCTAAGTCTCACAATGGCAATAGAACAGACTCTATGCCTTATACAAAAGCTCTCTCAAAGAGTATTTTCTCTCAAGTGAAGTGCCTACGAATCCCTTGGACTTGGTGAGCTTTTATAGATGAATTTCCAACCCCAATTTCGTGCTTTCTTAGTGTGAAAAGGCTGAAAATAAGAAAGAAATAATTTGCCACAAAATCTATTGTCATTCCTTATTTGGACAGTCTGAAATCTATTGCAACAGCTTTCATAAATTGTCCTTAAAAAGTGTCAAGGTGCAATGAGAGAAGTTCTCCACGATTTTGGCTCAAAAATCACTCTTTTATGCCTATAAAATCTTTCCTTAAAGACAAAGATTAATTTCACAATTAATTAGAGTCAATCAAAATCAAATAAGAAAACTTTCCATAAACAGCATAATCTGTTGCAACAGATTTTGCCTGAAAATCCTGTCAGCTCATAAAATTAATTACATTAATTCAATGAGGACATATTCTGCACCATAATGGATGAAATATTATCTTGATTCTATTTATACACCTGTAAAAAATCATTATCCAAGATTGGAGGTAATAAAGAGCAATAATCAAGCTAAAAATAGAAACTTAATCAAAGGAAAATTGAGATAAAATATCTCAATTAATTAGGTCCATCTTAGTCACGAAAATCCATCAACAATAATCCCTATTATCCTTCTAGAAATGTTTAATAAGGAAAATTAGGCCAAAAGATGCAAGAACAAAAAGTTTCCAAAATTGGATTTTCACCTGTACAAATCCGTTGCGAGCAATCCTGTAAATCTGTTGTAACAAGAGTTTTACAACATCAGCAGACCTATTGCAATAATTTGTTAGTTTTCTCACAACAACCTGTCAAGGCATGGAAAGAAACCTAAAAGCAAAACTTCTTTTCCACCTAGTGGTTGCCCACCAGCCCAATATACTCTTGCATTTCTTGGAGCTCCTAGTGCTTTAAGCAACCTAAAATCAAGACAGTAAATAAAACATAAAGATTTAGTCCACACAGAAAATTTAGAGCATTACTAAAAGTCAGTGGTTAGCCATATTGAAGTTTCGGTATAAATTTATAATACAAAACATTTAAATAGCAGGTATGAATCTTTACCTGCTCATTTCCAAGGCGTTCAAAAGACACAGACCTGCAAGCTTTCTTTCATGGTAAGTCATATTAGATCGTGCAGTAAGGAGTTATGGTCATTGTTTCCTCTCGTTGTTTATAATCTCATCATATTCATGGCTCAAACTAGGAAGGCAACCGGTCCTCACCCACACATCCTTTTCCATTCGTAGATGTAGGGCAAGGTACGGCCCTTTGCTCCTCAGCCTCTTAGCCAACTTGTTACGGAGTTTTAGAGAGCTTTAGAGTTTTCTAGGTTTCTTTGTTGAGTTCTTTTGTTCTTCAGGAGGAAGAACATTTCGTCTTCAGGAGGAGACAGATCCGGACCAGTGAAAGGAGTTCACGGGTGAAGGATCAACAAGATAAGGGGACTCACTAAACAAGATTGGTGGAGTTGTTACAATACATTACGGCAATTGAAAAGAGGGAGTTTTTTATTGCGTTAGTCAATTGGTGTTTGTAATCTTGTTACTTTACTAATTTGTTTAATTTCTGGGTGTGTCCTTATGGAGTAGGAGAGGTCTGAACCATGTTAAAAACCTCTTGTGTTCATCTCTTTAATTTTTATGTTCTATTGCAACATATGCACTCGTTGTTGTAATACATTTTATCTGCATGTTAAAACATAATTAATTAATTATTAATTTAATCAATTAATTAATTATTTGATACTATTTAACAAAGAAGATCTTTCAATTGTTATCAGAGCAGAGTCACTAAAATTTTAGTGAGATTTTGGGATTTTCTGATCTGTTTTGTTAGCATGTCTTTCTTGAGTGAGGGAAGTTCAATATCTCGTCCACTATTATTGGACAGGAGCAATTATCCATACTGGAATTCCAGGATGAGGGTGTTTATTCGAGCTTTGGATATTAAAGCCTGGAGATCAATTCTCACTGGATGGTCACGTCCTATAATCAAAGCTGATGATGGAACCATTTCATTGAAGCCAGAAATTGATTGGTCTCCTCAAGATGATCTGTTGCAGCTACAACACCAAGGCTTTGCATGCCATTTTTAATGGATGTAATGTAGAGCAAATTAAACTGATCTCCTCTTATGAAATTACAAAGGAGGCATGGGAAATCCTTCAAACAAACTTTGAAGAATTAGGTGATGTTAAGCGTAATAAACTTACTTCTCTCACTACTAGATTTGAGGAATTATGTATAGAAGAAAATGAAACTCTATCTGGATATTATACTAAACTGTGTGATATTGCTAATGAATCTTTTGCTCTTGGTGAAAAGATCCCTGAATCTGTAATGGTTAGAAAGATTGTCAGGTCTCTTCCAGATCAGTTTCAGCCAAAGATCATTGCAATAGAAGAAAGTAAAAATCTAGACATAATGAAGCTGGATAATTTGATGAGTTCCCTACGGGCTCTTAAAATGAATTTGAAAAGCAGGAGAAAGGAGAAATCAATTGCTTTCAAGACAACACAAGAAAGTGTGGAACCCTCAAATGAGGAAAATGATGATGATGAACTTGCCCTACTCACCAAAAATTTCAAGAAATTTTCGAAGAATGCAGGCAAAAATTCAAAAACTAATTCATCTTCTACCAAAAATACGAAAGGTAAGACTTCTTCCAAATCTATTGATTCTTCAAATAAAAAGGGTATTCAATGCAGGGAATGTGAGGGATATGGGCATATTCAATCAGAGTGTGCCAACACCCTGAAAAGGAAATCAAAAGCCATGACCACTGCCTGGAGTGATGAAGAATCTAATAGGAGTAAAGAAGAAGATATGGTGAGTAATTTTGCTCTCACTACCTCCTTATTTTATGACTCACGATTTGTATTACAGAAAGATGCAGATTCTGTTGCAACAGAAGCGGTCTATTATAACACATCTGTTGCTGAAGATGATGTCGTAACAGAATCCGTAAAATTGGATGATCTTACAACTGAAATCGGTTCAGATGGTGATGAATCAGAACCAGATGAGGATTCAATTCGAGTGGCATATCAGAAAATGTACACTCAATGGTTAAAGGCATGTACTGATAATCGCCTTTTGGTAAGTAATAACACTTCACTTATGAAATCCAAAGACGAATATGAAATAAAAGTGCAAAGTTTGAATTCTATCATTTCTGAAAAAGATAGAAAATTGAAAGAATTATTTGTTGAACTTGAAAGAACTCAAAAAGGAGTAAAAATATTGAGTTCAGGAACTGGAAAGTTAGATTACATTCTGACAAGTGGAAAATCCACTGGAGACAGTAGTGGATTGGGCTTTAAAGATATAAGATCTAACTCTAAAATAGTGTTTGTGAAACCAACTGCATCTGTTGCAACAACTTCACAGTCTGTTACAACCACTTCACGGTCTGTTGCAACAACCAGTAAGGCCGCTGTTCATTCAAATCCAAGAGGTAAGACCCGTAAGTTTGTTCCTATTTGCTACTTTTGTGGGGTTAAAGGTCACATCCAACCAAGGTGTTTTACAATGATGAATTTTTTTGAGAATAATTATTTGAACAAATCTTTTGTTTATCCATCTCAAAGAAAAACACCCAGGCCCAAAATTGATTTACAAACAAGTTCTAAACAAATATGGGTAAAGAAATCTGATGTTAAATGTTTGTTTCTTTTAAATGTTTAAGAACGTGTGCTACTAACTCATGGTATTTTGATAGTGGCTGTTCTAGACATATGACAGGTAATCAAGACATTTTGACAAGTTACAAATCTGTGACAAGTGGAGAAGTCTCTTTCGGAGATGGAGTCAAGGGAAAAGTTCTTAGTAAAGGAACATTAAACATTAATGGAATGCCAGGATTGAAAAATGTGCTTCTTATAGATGGACTTAAAGCTAATTTGATTAGCATAAGTCAAATTTGTGATCGCAATCTTTTTGTCAACTTTACTCGTGATGAATGTTTGGTTTTGGATCATGATGGAAATTGTGTTTTGAAAGGTTATAGATCTGTTGACAATTGTTATACTTTGGTTCAATCAGAAACATGTCATAATGTTACTAATAATAACACTGATTTATGGCATGAAAGACTTGGGCACTTAAACTTTAAAACTTTGAAAAGAATTGCAAGAGTAAGTCTTGTTCGTGGTTTGCCAAAACTTGACAGTCAGTCACCTGGTGTGTGTGGACCATGCAAATATGGAAAATAGTTGAAGACAACACACAAAGTGATCCAAAGCATCACAACAACAAAGTTTTGGAACTGCTACACATGGATCTTATGGGTCCAGTGCAAGTCGAAAGCATTGCAGGTAAACATTATATTTTTTGTGTGTGTGGATAATTTTTCCAGATTTACTTGGGTTGATTTCTTGAAAGAAAAATAAGACACTTCTGATGCTTTTAGAAATTTGTGTGTAAAACTCAAGGTGGAAAAGAATTGTAATATCGGGAAAATAGTTAGAATTCGAAGTGGCCATGGAAAAGAATTTGAAAACACTATTTTTGCTGATTTTTGTAATTTACATGGAATTGCACATGAATTTTCTGCTCCTAAAACACTAGAACAAAATGGTGTCGTAGAAAGAGAAAGAACCGTACCTTGCAGAAAATGGCCAGAGTCATGTTAAACAGCAAGAAACTGTCTAAAAAACTGTGGGCTAAAGCAATAAACACGGCATGTTACACAATTAACCGTGTCTATCTTCGGCCAGGTACGAAAAAGACTCCCTATGAGATTTGAAAAGGTAAGAAACCTAACCTTGGTCATTTTCATATTTTTGGATGTGCTTGTTACATCTTAAATGATAGGGAGCATCTTGGCAAATTTGATTCTAAGAGTGACACTAGGGTATTTCTTGGCTATTCTAATAATAGTAGAGCCTATCGTGTGTACAACATAAGAGCTCAAAATGTTATGGAATCGACCAATGTTGTTATTGATGATTTCAAAGATTTTGCAGAATTCTAGAAGGAGATAGAAATTAACGGCTTTACTGATGAAGCTGTACAGAAATATGATCAGATTGTTGCAAAAATACCCAATCATGTTGCAACATCAGCTCCTAATGTTGTAACAGATTCCTTGCAGGAACAAGCAGGAACATCCAATCAGAATGCTTCTTCTGATATCTTGACTTATCAAATTCAAAAAGAACTATCAAAAAGAGTCAAGAAAAATCATCCGATAGATCTTATCATAGGTAATGTTGATGATAGCATGGTTACAAGAAGGAAGAGGTATGTGAATCTTGTGTAGCATGTGTGTTTTACTTCCTTGATTGAACCAAAGAATGCTAAAGAAGCTTCGTTAAATGAATTTTGGGTGAAAGCTATGCAAGAAGAACGTGAACAATTTTCTCGAAATGAAGTGTGGACACTTGTGTCTAGACCTAATCACATAAATGTTATTGGTATCAAATGGATTTTTAAAAATAAACTAATGAATTTGGTAACATCAAAAGAAACAAGACTAGGTTAGTAGCACAAGGGTACACACAAATCGAGGGAATTGATTTTGTGGAAACTTTCGCACCTGTTGCTAGGTTAGAGTCAATCAGGTTGTTACTTACAATAGCTTGTGTGATAGGCTTCAAATTGTTTCATATGGATTAAATCTGCCTTTTTGAATGGTTTTTTGGAAGAAGAAACTTATGTTGAATAACCAAAGGGATTTTAAGATCCACATTTACCTAATCACATTTTCAAATTGAAAAGGCATTGTATGGTTTGAAACAAGCTCTAAGGGCTTGGTATTAAAGATTGACAAATTTTTTGGTTGAAAAGGGATACAAAAGGGGAGGAATTGATAAAACACTTTTCATCAAACAGTTTAATTCTGGGATAATCATTGCTCAAATCTATGTTGGTGATATAGTGTTTGGCTCGACTTCTATTTCTAAAGTGCAGGAATTTGTTGAACAAATGCAGAACGAATTCGAGATGAGCATGGTTGGGGACTCACTTATTTTCTAGGTTTGCAGGTCAAACAACTTGAGGATGGTATTTTCATTTCTCAAGCCAAGTACGCCAAAAACCTTATGTCCAAGTTTAGGCTTGAAAAAGCCAAACATTTTCGTACCCCCATGAGCACAACACTGAAGTTGACAACAGATGAAGGTGGGGTAAGTGTTGATCCAACATTGTACAAGAGCATGATAGGTAGTCTTCTTTACCTTACTGCTAGCAGGCCTAACATATGTTATAGTGTTGGTATTTGTGCAAGATACCAGAGTAATCCTAAGGAATCCCATATCACTATTGTTAAAAGAATCATTCGATACGTGAGTGGAACTTCTGATTATGGGATTTGGTATTCTAAGGATAGTAACATAAATCTTGTAGGATATAGTGATGTGGATTGGGCAGGCAATGCAGATGACAGGAAGAGCACCAGTGGCGGTTGTTTTTACCTTGGAAACAACCTGATTTCTTGGCACAGCAAGAAACAGAATTCAATTTCTCTATCCACTGCTGAGGCAGAGTACATTGTTGTTGGAAGTTGTTGTACACAACTCATCTGGATGAAACAGATGCTTGCTGACTATGGCTTTGATTTAGATGTTATGACTATGTTTTGTGATAATACAAGTGCCATAAATATCTCAAAAAATCCGGTACAAACATTCTAGGACAAAGCATATAGACATCCGTCATCATTTCATAGGGGAACTGGTTGAGAGTAAAACAATCTCTTTGGAATATATTGAAACAGACAAACAAATTGCAGATATTTTCACCAAAGTCTTTGATTTTGTAAAATTTGATTCCTTAAGGGAAGCCTTGGGAATTTTTTCTATTTAGAGTTTTTATTGTGTGTTTTCTTCAGCTTCAGCCAAAAATAATTTTTGTGAACTTAAAAGCATGAGTGGTGATAAAAAGATTTTAAAGAAAGAAACTGTTTTCTTGTTTCTGTTATAAGATTAGATTGTTTAATTATCTTGAATTGTTGATCTTTTGACATTGAAATCTCTAAGTTTTTGAGTCTTGATGAATTTTCTGGATTGATTTTTAACTGACCAACTCTAATATTTGTTTTCTTGAAATCTAGCTTTGTTAACATGTCTTATGATTAGAAAAAGCTACCTACCCTGATATGTGGAGCTATCCTTGAGTAAATTGGGACTCTGTATCACCAATATGGAGAGGATAATCTACAAGGTGAAAAGGGCTACCTCAGGACTAGAGTGAAAGCTACTAGTCAAAGGCATTTAAAAAAAAAAAAAAAAAGGTAGGCAGTGAGAAAAAAAAATTAAAAAAAAAAAATGTACTGCCTATTATTCGTGAAAAAGCTAGAAACTACGTGAAAATTTAAAAAAAAAAAAAGGTTAGTCAGTTGGTTTTTTGATCTAGTTTATTCATCTTGATTTCTTAAATAATAGAGATTTATCTGTCAAAAGATTAACAATACATTATAATTTTAGAATCTTTTCTTTTTTAGGAACAAAATTAACATGAACTTTTTTCCTTATTTTCTTTTTATCTAAATAATACCATGAGTTTACAAAACTATCTTGGCTGAAATTGAATTTTTTTGTGTGTGTGGCGTTTTTATTAATATAAAAAAAAAGGGCTTGTTTTGGAAAGTTTCCGCTGAAACGTTTTAATCTGTTGCAACATATTTTTTGTTTTCTTATTTATCTGCATTCAGTTATTCAATCTTATTAGGAAATCACTAAAATTGATTTACATCTTTAATTTCCTGATTTGGTGGAAATCTTGGTCTTTAAATGTCATTGGGTGATTTGTTTAACCTAATCTCTCTCATAATCTCTCCACCATTTGCTCACTCTACCGTCTCCTCTTCTTCCTCTGCGTTTCTTTTCTTTTGTTTTTGTGTTTTTCGCAGCAAAATTCATCATAACAATGGTGAAAACCAGAGGTGCTATAACCCCCAAGAAGAAACGTGGGTCCTCATCTACCATCAAGACCACTCCGATGAAGAAGAAGTCGAACCCACCTGGTTCGACATCCGAGTTGGCCGAAAAAACACAAGCAGAGGCCTCAAAGCCTCCTTCTCCGCCTCTTACATTGGTGGCACCATCCGTTGAACCCGAGCCAGAGGTTGAAGTGGCTCCAATCCCAGAAGCAGAGCCGTCAGTCCCCGAGACCTCACAAGCCGAAACCAATGATGTCCAGGATTCTGAAAAAACGGCCACCGGTGATGAAGAAGAAGACGGTGAATTTAGCCAATGCGAGTCTGATGAGCCCTCAAACTCCTGCTGCAACGAAAGTTGTTGAAGCCACAAAGATTGTGCCCTCAAGATCGAAAGGTCACAAACCTGTTGTGATCCCAATCCCAACAGTTTCGTCATCTGTTGCAATGAAATCTCCAAAGAAAAAGGTTGCTGTCTCAAAAGCCATTGCAACAAAAGATGCTGCCTCTGAATCCTCCATTCCAGAAGATGTTGCAACAACAAAAATTGCAGAACCTGTGCCTGTTGCAACGAAAGGCAAGAAGATAGCTAAAAACTTCGGGTTACAAATCGAAGAAGGCACAACCGTCTGTTGCAACATCGCCTAAATCAATCTCTGCTACTTCTGTCAAAGAAGTATCTGCTTCTCCAACTGTTGCACCAACTCCAGAGAAGAGTGCAACAACATCAGAAACTGAAGAAGACCCGTCCATGATACCTGAAGAAGAACTCTCTGACATACCTGAGGAGAATATACCTGAAGACCAAGATGAAGAAGATTCTCCAGAAGCTGTTGCAACAGAAACAACAACCGGGTATGACATATCTCTTGCACATTCTTCTGTGTTTTACACTGCTGAAAATGAAGAATATATGGATGAATATGAGAGGAGGATTATAGATGAGAGGATTAAGCCACTAGGGATTGTAAAAATTTTGAAAGAAAGAAAGTGGTTAAAAACTGTTTCCAAAGTTGAGGGTTATGTTCCTACAATCATACAAGAGTTTTATTGCAATATTCGAGAAGAGATGGCTGACCCTGAGAGTCCATTTTATCACAAAATCTTTCTTCGAGGGCATGTATATGATTTCAAGTATCAAGTTATTGCTGATTATCTTGATATACCTATTGTTGCAACTGATGAGTATGTGAAAGAGTATGAGGTTGATAATGTAGCTTCAGAACTTTTGAGAGATCTCATTGAATGGCCTTCTCATTCGAGTACTCTTAAGTCAATTGAGTTGACTTATAAGTACTCTGGCCTGCACAAGATGGCAATTCACAACTGGTGGCCAACCGCTCATCTTCCTACAGTGGCAAAGAACTTTGCCTGCTTTCTGTTTGATATAGGCACAGGAATTGATGTCAATCTGCCCCAGATAATTTTTCAAGCCATTTTTTATCTTCGCTGTGGAAGGAAAAAGACACAGAGGCTAATTTTTCCCAATCTGATTTTTGGGATTCTTCAAAAGCAACACACTTTGCAGCTGCCTATTGAATTTCTTTCTTCAAAACCCCAATCAGTCAATTACCGATTGAAGGAAAAAGAAGTGATTGAACCTGTTGCAACTTTATTACCCTCCAAATCTGTCAAAAAAGGACTGTTGGTAAGAAATCTGTTGCAACGACTTCGACACCAGTTGCAATAGCTTCTTCATCTCCTCCACAGGTTATTGGCTCTATAGATTTGGTAGTCTTGAAAGCTGATCAGGCTTAACTGCGTGAAAGAATGGAAGCCATGGAGAAAATGCAGCTTGAGATCTTGGCCAAATTAACTATGCTTGTAGGTTCTTCTGTAGCAGCTACTCCTCCAACTAGCTCTTCTCAGCCTGCTGCTCTCATTTCCTCTACTGTTGCAACAGATACTGCCCAGCCACAGCCGAAGAAATATAAGAGGAGCTTGACCTGATTTGCTCATTGCAGGATCATGGACCATGAACATTGTTATTTTCTGAATTTTATTCTATGGTATTTTCAAGTTTAGTTTGTTTATGTTTGGGTATTTTAGACTTTTTTGATATTTTCTTAAGACTTTGGATCTCTCTTGACAAAAAAGAGGAGATATCAAAACTGTTTGGTTGTGTTTGTAGTGTTCATTTGTTATGTTTGTGGTGAGAAGAAGAAGAAGAAGAAGAAGAAGAAAATATACTCCATGCCTTCATTTCTTGATCTCCTCCATAATATCAATACCATTCTTTGTTTATACCATTTTTTCTTCATTTTCTTGTGAGTTTTTCTTTGTATTTTTCATATTTAGAGAGTAGTATAGTTGAGAGCAAATCCTAGAGAGAGGATTCAAGAGAGCAAGAACTAACCTTGGAGGAAGAACTTGATAACCTCCATGAACATATTCAAGCTTTTCTAAGGAGAACTTCTTTAACTTCTCTCTCTTTGATTTTATATTTCTTGAATTCATTGGATTATAATGTTATTATTCTCAATTTATATTATGAACTAAATCTTTTTATGTCTAGTTTTATAATATGAACCAATCTAGTATCTTTTGTTTATTTATTTCTCTCATGTTTCATTAATCTAATCAATTGTTGAGTTATTTGTTCTACCTTATGCTTATTGCTTCTATTTAATTGATCACTAAATAGATTGTTGAGTGAAACCTTTATGAACTTGGGAAAGGGAATTTAGGTTTGGATATAGGTAGAATAACATAAGATTACCTAATGTGGGGTGAGTTTGCATAGGATAGGAATATACCTATGTGACTTGTGCAATCTTTGTATCATTTGGTCTCAACTTGTGGATGAGCCAAAAGTCTATATTTGAGCACAATGCCTTGTTCTTTGATTTATGGGTGAATCTAGAGAATGTTTATGTAAACATGACATTTTGTTATCTCACAAGTGCTAGAATTTGCTTGATAATCTATTAAGGCGAAATCCTAGATAGCATTTCACTAAGGAAAGGATTTAGGCAATCTTTGGACCGTTTGAGCCTTTCAAGCTAACCATGATATATTTTATCCCTAGTACACCCATTTTGAGCCTTGTAAAGCCTTTTCTTTTTCAACTACGTATACATTAGCTTAACCTAAAATAATATCATTCAACTTTCACTCCTTGAGTATATTGATTTTTTTTATTGAATTATTTTGAGCTATGCTATCTTATTGGAGGATAGGTGGAGTGAGATTATAAAAACAAAAAAAAAATAAAAAAAAAATAAAATATAAAGTTACACACTTGTTCATGAAAGAAAGAAATAAGTTTGGAGGTGTAAAACTCAACAACAAAAAAAAAGAAGAAAAAGAAGAAAAAAAAAAAGGACTGAGTGGTTGGCTATGTGTTGATGGAAGAAAGAGAAATTTTGATTTGCGTGTTACTTGGGGTGTGAAAGAATAGCTCTACATGAGTCCTAGAGTTAATGTGTTTAAAGGTGATTTGAGCTTACTTTATCCAAAACATCATACCTTCACCTAAGCCAACATTACAACCTTAATGAAGACCATTTAATCCTTGGTGTTGTGTTTATCTACATTAGTGGAGATGGATTTGAAAAGCAAACTTATGGAACTTGATTGTTATCTTTGAGATTTTGTGCTTAATATATATTTGCATAAACTTATCCGAATTTCACACAATAATAGGAGAAAGATATTTACACACAAATATACGAAAAATTCGATCTGATATAGGACATGCTCTTGAGTTATTCTTAATATCTAGCTAATATTTGCACTTTTCTTTAAGTTATGCTATTTTATAAGCTATGAGGAACTAATTCGAAATCATCAATATTAGTACATTACCTCTTGTGTGCTTTTAGGTCTTTTTCTTTTTCTTTTGCTTGAGGACTAGTAAAATCTTAAGTTTAGAGATGTGTTAACTCCATAAAATTGGAGTTATCTAGTGCTATTATACCTTAAGTTTTACTATGTTCTTATTTGAATTAAGTTGTTTCAAGTATTTTTCTTGTTGTTTTGATGTTTATTTGTTTATGTTGATAGGAGAATAAAACAAAGATGTTTGATACAAAATGAGATAAATTTATGCCTTCCAATTGAGTTTTTCAAACTAATGGGATCGAAGTTGAATACATTCGTAACGCAATGAAAATGGGGTAATTCAGAGCTCAAACGAAGAAATGGCACACCCAACAAGCCACAGTGCTAGACCAGTGAAAAAGTGGTGCTGGAGTGCCAAAAGTGGCACCGCAGCACCAACTCTCTGGAACTTTTGGTGTCGCAGGGCCAAAAATAGGGCCGCGGTACCACCATCTGCATCCTAGGTTAATAATTGACGTCCAAGAGTACAGCTTCGGCCTACCTTAAGTTTGTACGAGTCACCTCTTTAAAACCCTATCTTTGGGATTGAAAGAGGCATGTTGGGGTAGAGAAAAAGAGAAGAAGGCAACCATGGAAGGAGAAGAAGAAGAAGAAGAAGAAGAAAATAAATTCCATGCCTCCATTTCTTAATCTCCTCCACAACATCAATACCATTATTTGTTTATACCATTTTTTCTTCATTTTCTTATGAGTTTTTCTTTGTATTTTCCATATTTAGAGAGTAGTATAGTTGAGAGTAAATCCTAGAGAGAGGATTCAAGAGAGCAAGAACTAATTTTAGAGGAGGAGCTTGACAACCTCCATAAACACCTTCAAGCTTTTCTAAGGGGGAATTCTTTAACTTTTCTCTCTTTGATTTTGTATTTGTAACATATTAGCTTGTCTAAGTGTTTTCACTTATATTTTGGAAAGGATTTTATGAATACATTTGAATTCTCAGTTGACAACTCTAGTGGATTAATTAATGTAAGAGGGAAATTAGGAGATTGTGTGTTTAAAGGAAGGTTGGAGAATTAGTAAACCTAGACATTTTTCTTATTACTTACTTTCATTTATTTTGTATGATAGTTTAGTTTCCTTTAATTTATTTCTCAAAAATTTATATTTTTGTTGTTTGGATAAAGTTAGGATTGAGATAATTTTGATACTTAGCTTTGAATTAGAAATCAATCCTCGTGGGTTCGACACTCTACTTCTATATCTATATTACTTGTGACCGTGTGCACTTGCACGGGAATGTGTGATTTTGTAGTTGCATATTCCAACTAACACCAGGCCCAAGTATTTACGGGCCGGGACAGCTTGCGGGCCACACCACCAGCCGCAGGCCGACCCATTTTGCTATCTCTATAATAGGCCGACCCTATAATATATAAAATGCAACCATTTATGAGAAAATTTAATTTTTTTATGGTAATTTTTCAAAAAAACATTGAAAAATTATGGATTTTAATTAGAAAGTTTAAAAAAAATACCACTTTTTATTAATTGATGAGATACTTGAAGTAACTAATCAAGTTACATTAGGTAACTTGACCAGTTACTTTAAGTAACTTTATTAGTTACCCCAAGTAACCCAATTGGTTATCTCAAGTATCATTGAAAAGAACAAATTTTGAAGAAAAAGTGGTATTTTTCTAAATAATTATCTAAAATGCTATTTTTCTAAAATAACTTTTAAAAAGTGATATTTTTCTAAATAAATCCTAAAAAATCGGCCCATCCCAAATTTTTCAATTTTTAGTACTTTGGGCTGAAATTTTGTAAGAAGCCCATCATTCATTAATCAGCACCCAAAAAAAAGAAAAAAAAGAAAAGGAACGTCTACACGAATTCTCTTAATTAATTCCATCTTTGATGATATGACAGATGATTATCTTCCATTATCTAGTTGTGGTCTGTATGTGTGGGCTTTTTTTTTTTTTTTGGGCATTAATTTAACTTGTGATGATCTTAAGTTAAATGGCGCGTTTCATATCTAAATAAATTTTTAAGTATAATACCGCGTCATTCTGGACCTTGCTTCAGGTTAGCACCATATCCATAGGCAAAAGGACTAGGCTAAGGTGGTGTTCAAAAAAATCGACACACTCCGAAAATTGATGAAATCACGTTGTACTGCACCAACCTATATGGTGCTTTTAGTTATGTGGTTTGGTGTAGTTCATAATATCTTAAAACTATACTATGCGATTCGGAAAAAAATGTTCATGGTCCAAACCGTATTGCACCGCACTACAACGTAGTTTATTTTATTTTTTTTTACTTTGTCAAATTTTTATTTAGAACTTTTAATTTTATAGATTATACTTTTATAACTAGTATGTTGTTCATTTTTTATTTTTTCTTTTTCCTTATGAAATAATTAATTTAGAAGTGAAGAAATATTAAATTAAGCTAAGCCTAATTTGTTAAGCTCAAATATAAAGCCTATTAGTCAAACAAACTGGCTAAACTGCATCATGTCATGAACACCTTTAGGCCAAACCTTAGATACTACATATGCATATGACCTAGAAAATCAATGGACCATTCATGGTTGATTTTCAGGTCAGCATATTAGTCATACAATAGGACAGGCAGACCCTTGAGGAGTTAAAGAAAGGGCCGGAAACACGTGACTGAGAAAAAGGGAACATTCTCTGATCTTGTGAATGATTCTAAACGTTAAGTGATCTCGAAATGTATTCCTTAATCAGAAATGTTTCCTATGCAAACTAGAGCATGCTTCACATGTCCTAAGGACAATTTTAACCGAGTGCGTGAACCAAGGGAAACGGTCTCAGTCGCCATGCACTAACCGTTTTCATCTTTAAATAATGGTTTCCATTTCAAGAACAAGCCTATTATTTCTTCTATACTTTTATTTGCTAAATTAAGAATCAGAGAATCTTTACAGGTAATAATCACAGTAGCGGAGCCAGGATATAATTAAAGTGGGGATGTAATTAAGGAGACTTTTTAAGTACAATAATGATACAAAAGGTGACTATTATATTAGAATTAATTAAAATAACAATAAATTATGTTGGAAAATGGTATGAATACAATTATGAGGTATCATTTTGAGGCATAAAAATTACCAAGATCCATTTCATATTATTGATCGGTCAAGGTGGAATTGTGTTCTCTTTTGTGAGAACATCGAAATTGTATACTCATATGTTTGAAATAGAGTTCAAATAAATGAGAAATTAATACTTAAAGTGCTCCGACGATGTTGTAAAATGCTGAAGGGAAAGGCAGAATTCTTATGCAACGTTTGAAAAATATGATGGCAAAACTTGTGTATATCTTTATAGGTTGCCAATCTAGTAGGTATTTTTTTTTTTTTTACTTATGTATAAGTATTTTTTTTCTAGCCATTGGATTATCATCTAATAGTAATCGAACAGCTATAATGATGTATATGAAATGACGTGCATCATTAATGCTATTTTTCTTTCTTATTTTTTACTATAGAAAAATGTGTATGATAAATTTCAATTGGCCAAAATGATACTTATATATAAGTAAAAAAAATACTTACTGGATTGATGCCCATATTTATAAATACATATATATATATATATATATATATGCATATCCAGTTCTTAGTGGTAAGAATAATAGTACAGAGGCTCTCTCACGCACAAGGAGGGTTGCAAACCCAGGACCTCATGGGGACCTCTTAGGCTTGGACTTGTGTGCAAGCACATCATACAAATAGGAATGCCAGTCCGAGCCACGGGCTAGCTTGTTTGCACCCAGTTTTTACTTTTTAGCCTTTTTTTTTTTCAATTCATGACAGTTTTTTTTCCAGAAATTGTCATGATGTTACAAATTATGTGCAATATTTTGGAATTAACTCATGAGCATTTATAAAGATTTTTAAATTGTTCCTGATAATTAATCCCTGATTAATTTAACACGTATTTTTTTTTTCTTATGTATTATTCCTTGGAATCTATAAATTGGCATTCCTTAGTCTTCAAAAATACACCAAAAGCAAGTCTTGCTTCTTTATCAGCTCTCATATTCCAAATTCTCTATGGAGTTTTAGGCAATAGTGTGATAGAGTTCTAAGTTTAGAAAGTTTGCCAGAGTAGCTTCATGGTGCAATAACTGTTACTATCCACTATAATATTGTATCTTAAGAGACGGACACCTAACAACATGATCAAGCAATATCAAGAGGAGACGAACCTATTTTAAGAGCAGTATGATGCACCTCGATTCTACCTTATAGTTTTAGTATTGTATATATTTTTCATTTTGTTCATATATTTGTTATTATAGTTTCTGAATAATATGTTGTTTCAGTTCTGGTTGTTCTTTTTAATTACTTATTTTCTTAACAAATATACGAAGAACACATTGTGGAAGATTTCTCAAAGCAATCTGGTTTTTTTTTTTTTTTTTAATTTCTTATTCTCTTGAATGAATGAGGAAAAAACATTTGGATTAAATGTAAAAAATGAGTGAGTTCCGAGGTGGAGTAAATTAATGTGATAATTTAACTTTAATAATAAGGACATAGTTATTAAAAAATAAATAAATGAGGACAAACTAGAGAATTATTTCATATATAATTTAAAAAGTGAAAATTTTGAGGGGGCCATGGCCCCAATCGGTACCCTAAAACCGCCCCGTATGTGTTATTCCAACCGAGGTCGGAGTAGTAGAAGCAAAGAGGGGTACTTTAGCCCCTGTAAAATAGCTTCAACAGAATAAAAATTTTTAAAGAAGCAATAATATGACACTGACTATCGGTATGCCAAGGAACGTAACAAGTTAGCTAGTTTATTCCGAGTACAAAGTCACAACTTGTCTACATAAACATAATTGAACATCCATTGGATTAGTACAAGATATGTCCTTTCATTAAACATAAAGAGAGAAAATTTCGGTGCTTATCTAATAAGTTATAAACTTGTAGGACATTTAAATTTTGAAAAGGTAAATCAAGAACATGCAGTGAAATTTGAATGCTCACTAACGATATACTTGAAAAAGTAGTAATAAAAGTAAAGGTAAATAAAGATTCGATAATCAAAATGAGTCAACCACATAGGTCTTAAGTATAAATATGAGCAGGCCAAGGGAAACACTGAAATATGGTCTATTAAGAGGCAAATAGTGACATCGGCACCTGTAGTCTCCCAAACAATGAAGGACAAAACACAGATAAAATGTTCGGTCATGAGTGGCTTCGTTTGTTGTGGAACACTCACGTGAACTCCGTTTCTCCTTTTTACAATGACTAATGTTATAGGCATCTTAAGGTATTCATTATTCAACATGAGATAAAGTATTAGTTTATTATTATGATTAAGCTGACACTTTATGCATAAGATCTGCGTAAAAGTCAATGTATTAATTAAAATCCCATAATAATAAACATGAGACATCTTAATATAGCATATAACTTTATATTTTTACAATAAATCAATCAAAATCTCACTTTCATACCACGAGCGTGAATTGCTTTCTTTCGTACTTTATTTAATAAATTGTAAATGTTTTTATTTTTTATTTGAGTTTTTGACAAAATTCTAACTTTTAAAAAATATTTATGAAATGCCACTTTCTTCAAAATTGATATTTTTTGGTGGTACTCGATATAATCAATCGAGTTATTTAAGATAACTAGATTAGACTGATTACCTCGAATAACATGATCAATTAGTTCAAGTATTTCATCAATTAGTGAAAAGTGGTATTTTTCTAAGTATTTTAAAGGTGGTACTTTTTCAAATAAATCTAGAATTTTTCAAATAATTTTAAAAACAGAATTTTTCAATTTTTTTTTGAAATTTTACCATATAGTATCAAATTTCCTCTCTATTTTAAAGCAAAATGGTGGAGTTTATTCTAAAATATGCGTCTCAATTTTACTATATCGAATATCAAATGTATTCTACATAAGAAGTATAAAGATGATTTACTAACATCTAATCTATTGGTATCTTATATACATTAGCACAGATTGATCTACTGATGTACCCTCGAGTATTTTGCTATAAAAATAATATGAAATGTAAAATAGGACTTTTGTTATAAGCATACACCTTAAAAAAAAAAGGCACGTTAATTATTAGGCGTGGTCAAAAGAAGCGGAAATAAGCCGTTGAACCTTTGCAACGGCTCCGAAGCATCTTAGAATATTACCCAGAAATTGGGAAAGTCAATTAGGATCAATATTTTAATGGCACGGATTCTTCTATGGTACACCTCTTCTGCTTGCCCACCACGCAAACCAATCACTCACTCGCTGCTATAAAATCAAATGATCTTAAAATTTCATTTCTCATCAATCACTCAAAGCTCTAATTTTAAATTGGCTTTTCGTTTCAATATTTGCTGAGCTAATTAGGTAGCTAGAGCACTAGATAGTACTCTTTTACTTGCAAGCTCATTCAAAAAACCACTCGACCAACAAGAAAGGCCGCAAAACAAAATCTTCAATGGCTCTATTGTCGCCCTTTTTCAACTGTTTTTGCCCCTCGTCCCCATCTCGGGTCTCCGATCAAATCGAAAGCTCAAAGAAGAAAGTAGCACTAGCACCATCCATGGAGAAAAGCTCCAAGAGTAGTATTAAGTGTTAGGGTTTTTGCCCTAAAAGCATGTATATTTTGGATATTTGCTGAATTAATAAAATGACATTTTTCTATTTGAATTTGTGCATAATTGGTATGTCTTTAAATATCAGAAAATTCCTAGTTTATTTATGTGACCACAAATTTAGTATATAAGTGTTATATACATGAGGATTAAATTTATGGATAATAAACTAAATATAGTCCATAATAATTAATTAAAGTTTGGGATCTTTAATTAAATATTATTAGTACGGTTCATTAACATTGAGAATGTAATAGTTTTATCCGGACTATTGATGTGTTGACATCACAATGGAGGTACTTTATATAATTCGATTATATAGGACTGGACCAGACATGATTTGAATCTCACATAAATTCCGTTAATTATTGAGAGTTCAAATAATGTCACTAGATGATCATATGTAGATCAATCTTAATCCTGAGTAGTTATAGACTCCTATTTATAACATTATGTTCTTTGACATACTTGTTAAAGATTTGTTCTTAAACAGATCGAAATACTTGTATCTTGGGAGCATGATGAGATGAGTAGCTGGGAATGTAACTTACATATATGGAATCCATTCCTTCCATTAGGAAGTTAGAAAGATGATTCCCTTGTGTATTGATTCAAGACTTGAACAGTTTGAGTACTCAATTTATAATAGATTTATAAATTAACTGTTCATTAGAGAATCAATGGTACACAAGGATAAAGATGTAATTGGAGAGGTAAACGGAACTTGACCTAGCTCCAATTATGAATTGTCTATGGAGGATTGAACTACATGTAATGATTAAATCGATGGACTGCTCGTTGTTTTTTGAGTAAATTAATTCTGTAATTTCAAGAGTGCAATTCCAGATTTTTAGTGGAGTAATATTGGAATTAATAAATTAGACAAATTAATTAAAGAGTTTAATTAATTGTCATAATTTATTGGAGCTTGAATTACAGGTCCATAGGTCCCCAATTCCACCTCTTACAAACACTGTACTGGATATTACTTTATTTCTGTTACTGCACACTTTGTGTAGATAAATAGTTTATCTATATGTAATTAATAATTGTTATTAATTAATTAATTAATTTTGAATTAATTAATTTAAATTTATGGAGGGATAAGTTTCCCAATTTGTTTAAATTTTGAATTTAAAAATATCTAATTATGAGATAATTGGATAAATAGAAATTGGGAAACTGACTGAAAATGAAATAATTATCTACTAGTTTATATATATATTAATTAATTAAATTAAATAGATATATATATATATATATATATAAAGGAAATCCTAGTAGAATAAGGATAGGAGATATACCGCATATTATTATATATAGAACCTCCATAAACTAGAGAGAAGAAAGAGTGTCTTCCTATTCTCTGTAGAACAAACTCTTGCAATCTCATGTGTTGAGAAAATTGCAAGTGCCTAAAGTGTGTCAGTTTAAGAAATTGTACGCAACGCCCACACGTTCATCCAGTTGTGCTTGAGGCTTGGATTGGAAGATCGTGGTTTAGAAGACAATAAAGCTAGGATCCGCTGATAGGATACAAGAGGTATTAGATCTATTCTCTTTGTGTGTTCCTATTTGCTATAAATTAATACTATGCACTCATATAGTCAATTGTTTTGAGAAAATTTTTGAATATTCCTGGGCCAATCTTCCGCTGCGAAAATCGTTTTAAATCCAACATTAAGTCCGAGTCATCGAAAGCTCCCATGGTGGTTTCCTACTTCCCTGTCAATTCTTATCCCTCTCGCTTGTAGTTGTCTTATAAAAAGTGCAAGGAAAATTGGAAGATAATCTTGTGATTAATGTTTCATATGTTGGCTTCAATTAATATTGGTTTCCTTACAAGTGAGCGCATGTGAAACGAAATGGGAAATTGCAATATTGTAAACGACATATTTTTTAGGTTGTACATTTCGTTTCCATGGGTACACACCATCATTACGATGTATCCTTACTTGCTCTTGTATAAGAGAGACCAGCGGGAAAAAACTGCATACGGATTTAATTTAAGGAAGACATATTCGTTTATTTCACTTTAAAAACAAAAAATTTTGTCAAACAATTGTTTAGTAGTACATCAATTTAATAATATCATCGATGTCATTAAAAGAAGTTATGCTGATATGAGAGATGCCTTATATCTACCAATTTAGTTAATTATTTTAAAAAATTAAATTTGAATTACTATCTATATATAAATTTCTAAAGTTTAAAATGGTGTTTCGGTAAAATTTAGTAGTCAAAATTCGTTGACAAAGAGAGGGTATAAACTTGCACAAGTTTTAAATCTAAGAAAAGTACTCACAATAAAATGAGATGTTAATTGGTGAAATTTGACATAATATTAATCAAAACATAATGGCTTTAAAATCCATGACCATGTATATTTATCTTCTCAAACAATCTCAGAAACCATAGAGCTATATATGATCAAATAAGAGGAAATTAGTGACATCAGGACTTGCAGTCTCGGAAACATAAATCAACTATTGTGTCATGAGTCCTTCTATTAGTTTTAAAAAGAATCCACATGCACTCGGTCTCTCCAATTTTGCAATGCCAAAGTAATAAATCAATCAGAAACCCATTTCTGTACTCTGCGTGAATGTGAACGAGTAATGCACGGAGAGACGAGACAGCGTTACTGATTTTCGAGTGACTAGAATCACTTGACAAGATGTGTTAACCCCCAAAATTATTATGGCATATATTTGAAAAGTTGGTCAATTTTGGTTTTCAGAAGTACTAGACACCGAAAATGATACACTAAAATAGCGCAGTTACAAGATATTTTTTTAAAAAAATAAACAGAACAAATAAATAGAGAAAAAAGCAAAATGCCAAACTCCTTTAAAACGGCCAAATACAGGCAGCCAAATAGAAGCCATGCCTTGAATGTTTCTGATTGGTCTTTCAGTCTCTTCTTTTAAATCAACATGTCCAATCTTGCTTAGACAAGTTTTCCTTTCCCCTTGATCAATAATTCACTCATCACACACACACACTCTCTCTCTCTATCATTGTGTAATTCCCGTTCCTTAATATATTGCTGGTGTTCCAACATATTTTCCTCCATAAAGGGATCTCTCTTCTTTTTCTAGCTGTACAAGATAATGAGAGCTTTGGCAATCATTTTCTTCTGTCTATTGACAGCACTTCTATATCTCTCCTCCCAATCCAGCACTTACTCATCTTCTCTGGTTTTTCTCCCAAGAACAAGACAATCCATGAGAAAATTGGGCATGTCATCACCCATTCGCGTTGACGAACACCGAAATATAAAGGTGAGATTTTCTAAATCCATGTTAAATATTTTGCTCAAAAGATTTTAATCATTTGAAATGTTTTATGGCTATAACTGGTCATTTCGTCTGAGATGCTCAAAACTCCCTTGGTTAGAGATGAATGACGTGAAATTTCAAACAGAAAACCAGTTCTCTGTGAAGGAAGTTCACTTTTTAGCCTGGATTGTTGTTTTCTAATTTTGTTACCTTTACCCTGTGGTATTGGTAGTCTTCTCTTTGATTCATCCTACTAGTAAGACCATGAGTGGATCCATCTTAATGCAGGTTACAGAGAAAGACTCGAAAATATCGACACTAGAAGAAAACTCCATGACAATCAAACACGAAAGCAGTGACGACAACATGGAAGAAGTTGTTTATCATACTGATTATCATGGAGCCACTACCCATCCAACTCCAACACCCAAACATCCCAAACCATAGAATGTAAGTTGGGTTTCCCTGAGGGAGTTCTTTATCCTTTTCAGGGAAAGAAATAAAAAAAAATAAAAAAAGAGCACTACTGTAATTTTATTTTTATTGTATTTTATTCTATATTATTTTTATATACTTTGGGGGAGTAAGTATTCGAATTCAGGACCCTCCAAATTGGGAAAAATGTGGTTACTACTGGGCTATCCCTGCGATCATAGAGCTAGTATATTTTCTCATCAAAAGATCATGTGTAACAATTGAGTGTTATATTTATATATAGAATCGTTTAAATAGTTCCAGCAATGTCTTGGTTTCGGTCACTAATTAAACCAGAGTTTTGCTAATAAAAGATTCAGTCATATCTCAACTTAACTTAACTTAATATAATGCAAGTAATTTCTATCAATGAACTGCAGTCAGAAAGAGGAAAAAGTACTAATGCAGTGAGAGATGAGAGTAAATCATGATCCATAATGCAGTGAAATCATACCATTCATATATTGTTTTCTGACCTTCCTATACTTCTCAAGCAGCATCTTATAGCTCTGCTTTACATCCTCCAATAATACCTCACTACAAAACCTAGATTTCATCTGCATGAACTTACCTTCTACCTCGCATTTGTCTTGAGCCGATAATGGAAACAAGTTCATGATTCCCCCGAAAGGCATGTTCCAATCATGCCTTTCACAAGGTTTGCCAACCAGATTAGAAGTCCAGAGCCATCTGATCCGCTGAAAGGGGTCTTCGTTTTTTCGAAGTGCAGCTTCCACATTACTCAGGGCTTCTAAGAACCTTGATTCAGTATTAATTTTATCCACCAGGTGGCAGAAAATATTTTCCTGGTTCAGATCAAGCCATTCACTGGAATTTGAGGATGAAAAAATTCCAGCAACCAAACAAGCCTTTCGAAAGGTAGGATCAGAATCACCAATCAGCCCAATAGCAACATGCAACAAAATAATACACATAAAATTGACAATATCAGAACCATAAAAAGGCTGGTTTTTGTTCTGGTTCCAATAGCACAGTGCAATATGGACAAGCCCCTCCCATCTGTATAGTAGAAAATGAGGAAAAAAAATTAAAACACAAAACAATTAAAGAGAGAGAGATTTGGAAGGTCAAATACAATGAGGTATTCAAATTTTAAGATCATATTTAGTCCGACCCTTAGGCTAACATCAACAGTCAATGTCTTTGTTTCATCTGCATTAGCATGTAAGTTTTTATCGTTTTAAAGCATTTACAGTAAATTGCTACAACACTTCTTTATTGAAAGGTAATCAATGATGTCTGCTGTGCTTCACAATTACACCAAATAAAGACATGTCCAGGCAATACGAATCTTCTCTTCGAGAGAGAGATGAGATCCAGAAACTTGTGTTTCTGCCTCCCTATATTATAATTTGTCAAAGATATTTGCAGCATCCTCACATGTGATGTTGAAATTCTTTTTGAACATACTTGGGTTCCAGACCATTGAAAGATTTCTCAAAAGTTCGAAGGAGATCCATGAAAAGATTCGAGGGAAAACAGTAATGAAGATGGAGTTTTATGTACTCTTCTTCAAAAATAACCTTCTTGTAAAGTGAAAGTTAGGTATCTTAAAAATCAGACAGATAAAAACTGAATTTAAAAGACCAGTACTAGATATACAAACACACTTGTGCACAAACACAAATACACATACAGAGACCCAACAAAAGCGAAAATATATATATGTATATATATTGTCATGGAATATTTGCTTGGATGTCCATTGTTCATTTGATGCTCATTGTTATGGGATTATGCTTTAAATGCCTTTGTTGTAGAATAATTTGATATTTGGATATCCATCATATTAAACATTGTTATGGGATACTTCGAGCTTTGGATACCAATCAAGTGACATTATGATATTTGGATATCCATTAAAGTATTTAGACAGTAAAAGATGCATTTGATAAAACATAATAGTAAACATGTTTTAGACAATGTAAACATGGGAAGATGTCATTCTTTGCCTATAAATAGGCTTCTCCAGTGTACTTGGAATTCATGAGCAAAGAAGAGAAAAGATTTCTCATATCAATCTCTTTGTGTTAAGCATTAGCATTTTTAAGCTATAATATTATCAGCACGTTATCTACTCTATATTATTATTTATAACACGTTATCAGCACGAGTTACTAACTATCGTAATCTTCTTTGAGGTAAAGTTAATCAATTACTATATTGCATATTATAGTTATTTTAGAATTATTTGATCCATTGTTTTACTTTTAATAATTCTATATACATATTTCTAATGCTAATATATAATTGTTTGATAGTAATCTTGATATACCAAGATTTTAAATTATCAATTTGTAAACATGATATATATCATTTTGAAAAGTATTACCAATATCCTTGCACTATATTTACATAGACTTTCTACTTTTCACGCATCTTTATATTAAACTTATCATCTTTTATATATTTGTTAGTTAATATGTACGTATTCCTAATTATGGTTATAATTACCTAGTTCAATATGCCAAACAATGGCACTTTATTTCTCTTTGTCCACGTATTGATCAAATTGTGAATTCCTTATTCTTAACAATACAATATTTTGTGATATAATGGTTTTCACAACAACAAACCTCATAAAGCTTGAATTCGTTGCCCTTGAAATTTCGGACAATAATTATTTGGCATGGATACTTGATTCTGAAATCTACCTTGATGCTATGAATCTTGGAAATACAATTATAGGAAATCAAGCATCCACTCAAGATTGTGCAAAAGCCATGATCTTCCTTTTGTATCATTTGCACTAAGTATTAAAAGCTGAATATTTAACGGTAAAGGACCTATTGATGCTCTGGCAAACTTTAAAAGAAATGTATGACCACCAGAAAATTGTGATACTCCCAAAATCTTGTTATAACTAGATGCACCCGCGACTGCAGGATTTTAAAATAGTCTTAATATAATTCAGCTATATTAATAATTACTTCTCAGTTGAAATTATGTAGAGAAAAGGTTACTGATGAAGATACGTTAGAAAAAACATATTCCACATTTCATGTCTCGAATATTATTCTGCAGCAATAATATCGAGAGCGTAGATTTAAAAAATAGTCTGAGTTAATTTCATGTCTACTTGTTGAACAAAATAATGAGCCATTAATAAAAAACCACGAAACTCGCCCGACTGGTTCAACAACATTTCTTAAAGTAAATGTTGTATCAACTATTATTTATGGCCATAGACATGGTCGTGGTAGTAGTCATGGTAGGAATCATGGTCAAAATTTTTCTTGGTATCGTGGTGGTCACAACTCTTTAAGCTTCAAAGCAACGACTCACCAGAAGTGGGAAAATAATGAAAACAAGGGAAAGGGTTCACAATATAAGCCACCTAAAAGTCCTGAGAATCGTTTCTATAGATGTGGTATGTAAGGACATCAGTCACGTACTTGTACGCCCAAGCACCTTGTTGACCTTTACCAAACATCATTAAAGGAAAACGGGAAGAGCATAGTGACAAATTTTGTTGACTAAAATGATATTATGGATTTCGCCTATTTGAATATTTAAGACTTCCTTGAAAATCTAACTGAGAAAAATTAATAATGGGCCAGTAATAGAAATATCTAAGTTGGTTGTGCATTAGACTATGTAATCATAGTGTTCTATTTTCAATTCCTTTCTATGTGATGTATCATTTTTTCATAAGTTATGTATTTATATTATGCATGTCTTTCATTTAATAATTATAGTTCCTTTTGCTTTAATTTGTGAAGAAAAATAAATTTCACTAATATTAGTTCGAAGACCAATGGTGAAGATATTTGTCTGGTAGACCAACGCATGAGATTGTATTCACATTTGTCTTTGATAATTAATCTTTCATTGTCTACTAGACAAATATTTTCATCATTGGTCTTTGAACTAATATTAGTGAAATCTATATTTCTTCACAAATGAAAGCAAAAGGAACTATAATTATTAAATGAAAGACACACATAATGTAAATACATAACGTATGAAAAAGCGACACATCGCAAAAATGGGAATTGAAAATAAAACACTAAAGATTACATAGCCTAATACACAACCAACTTAGATATTTCTATTACTGGCCTATTATTAATTTTTCTCAATTTGATTTTCAACGAAGTCTGAAATATCCAAATAGACAATCCATAATTTCATTTTGGTCAACAAAGTTTGTCTGTATACTCTTTCCTTTTTCCGTCAATGATGCTTGGTAAAGGTCAACAATGTGCTTGAGTGTACAACAGGTACATGACCGATGTTCTTACCACATCTATAGCAAAGATTCTCAAAATTTTTAAGTGGTTTACATCGTGAATCATTTTCGTTTTCTTCATTATTTTCCCACTTCTAGAGAGTCGTGACTTTGAAATTTGAAGAGTTGTTATGACCACCATGATACCAAGAAAAATTTCGACCATAACCCCTGTCACGACCACAATTTCGACTACGACTACTACCATGATCACGTCTATGGTCATAACTAATAGTTGATACAACATTTCCTGAAGAAATGTTGTTGAACCAGTCAGGCGAGTTTCGTAGTTTTTCATCAATAGCTCATTATTTTGTTGAGCAACAAGTAAACATGAAATCAACTCAGACTATTTTTTAAATCCACGCTCTCGATATTATTGTTGCAGGACAATATTCGAGACATGAAATGTGGAGTATGTTTTTTCTAGAATATCTTCATTAGTAACATTTGCTCCATATAATCTCAACTGAGAAGTAATTTTCAATATAGCTGAATTATATTCATTAACTATTTTAAAATCTTGCAGATGCAGGTGCATCTAGTCATAACGAGCTTTCGTGAGTATCACAGTTTTCTGGTGATCATACCTTTCTTTTAAAGTTTGCCAAAGCACCAATGGATCCTTTACTATTAAATATTCAATTTTTACTCCTTCGTGCAAATGATGCCGAAGGAAGATCATGGCTTTTGCACAATCCTGAGTGGATGTCTGATTTCTTTCTTTAATTATATTTCCAAGATTCATAGCATTAAGGTGGATTTCAGCATCGAGTGTCCATGCCAAATAATTCTTGCCCGAAATTTCAAAGATAATGAATTTAAGTTTTGTGAGGTTTGTCATTGTAAAAACCATTATATCACAAAATATTGTATTGTTAGGAGAATTCACAATTTGATTAATATGTGGACATAGACAAATAAAGTATCATTATCTAACATATTGAATTAACAATAATTGTAACCATAATTATGAACCTGTACACATTAATTGACAAAGATATAAAAGATAATAAGTTTAATATAAAGATGCGTGAAAAGTAGAAAGTCTATGTAAATATGGTGCAAGAATATTGGTAAACACAATACTTTTCAAAATGATATATATCAATCATAAATCTTCACATATCAAGATTACTATTAAGCAATTATATATAAGCATTAGAATTATGCATATAGAATTATTAAAAGTAAAACATTGGATTAAATAATTCTAACAAAACTATAATATGCAATATAGTAATTGATTAACTCTAACTCAACGAAAATTACGATGGTTAGAGACTCGTGCTGATAATATGTTGTAAATAATAATATAGAGTAGACAATATTATAGATTAAGAACGCTAATGCTAAATACAAAGAGATTGATATGAGAAATCTCTTCTCTTCTCTCCTCTTATTTCCCTCCTTTGCTCATGAATTTCAAATAAATTGGAGAAGCCTATTTATAGGCAAAGAGTGTCATCTTCTCCTATTTACATTGTCTAAAGCATATTTGCTATTATGCTTTGTCAAAGGCATCTTTTACTATCTAAATACTTTGATAGATATCCAAATATCACAATCTCACTTTGATTCGCATCCAAAGCTCAAATTATCTCATAACTATGATGGACATCCAAATATCAAATTATTCTACAACAAATACATCCAAAGAAATATCCCATAATAATGAGCATCTAATAAACAATGGGTATCCAACCAAATATTCCATAACAGTAAATGCTTTACCTACTACCGCAGCAATTGTAGCAAAAATTCTCATCATGCCAAAATGACTGATATATCATTTATGTCCATCCTACTAATGTGCTACATGTAATAAAAATTGGCTAGTACTCCATCCATAAGATAAAATACAAGAGTTTTATTTATTTTATGTGTTTAACACATCTGTGTTCTGAAAATTTCACTTTCTAGTATGAAGGCATTAGTGGGTTTACACTTTATCAAGATTCTCACCAATAAGCCACCTCCTACAACAGAAATCTAACCATTATTCTTCTTAGAAAGAAGATACAAAGCTTAGCACTAGGAGAAATTAGAAGTTGTGGTCACAACGGTTAATAATGGAGCGATGCTTCCACCTTCAATTTCAGTAGCACTGTGTGCTGTCCAACTTCACTATTAAAAAACAAACAACTTCAACACCAGAAGTCAAATTGGGGTTATTTAATCCCAGTTCCATTCCTTATGGCATCCACCAAACTCACCCTAATTTCATTAGGTGGATAGAATAAGGGATGGGATTAGGAAATATAATCCTAATCCTTATGTTTAACGCCGACCTAGAGTTAGGATAAACATTCTATTCCATTCAAATAAGAGGTATTTTATTCCATCCAAATATCCGGTATACTAATCTCACACCCCAATGATAGAGGGTCTTTCTCTTTTAAAGAAAAAATAAAAAATAATAATAAAAAAAATAATAATAATATTATTATTTTTGTAATTATATGAAACAAAAACTCCATATTTGATAAGTATAATACATTGAAACTATGTATCATTTACTTTTAACTGCAATAAATTAGATAACATCTGCTTGGGATTAAATCGGGACTATGCTTGAAAATATTATGTAGGTTAGAATAGAAATAGCTATTGGATTATAACTATTTTTTTTTTATAAATTCAAGAACAAATGATGAATAAATTTCAAAATATTAAAATTCCCAAATATAGGAATTTTTATCATACTTGAATTACTAAAACGAATTAAAAGAATAAACAGTAAATAGAACTTTTTAAGAGGGGACCTTTTATCATTAGTGAGTGGGATTAGCAATCCCATACATTAAAATTGGATAAGTAATTCCACCCAAATAGGACTATTTTTCTAGGACGATTGGCTATTCAAATCCCAAGCCAGCTTGGGACATAAACTAGATATTATTTCCTAATCTGATCACTTTATCTCACCCACCAAAAGAGTGACCCATGGGGCCTAACCAATGAATTTAAAATTATTTTTTATTTTTGTGATTACATCTACAAGACTTCTGAACTTTTCATTTTGGCGTGTCTGAAAAATTTCAAAGGCTGCAGAAAAGTGTATTTACAATTCGAAAATAGAAAAATGCTACCTAGCATAATACTGCAATAGCACATAATGAGCTGGCCAACACCCATTGATTACATTTCCCTTATTAGAGGACAATAATTCTATTTAGCACCAGCTGCATCCAGCAACACTAACTTAAATCCAATCATTTATTTTGCAATGTAACATTGCAGGACTTATATGGCACCCCACACCATCACATGTGAGTATGTAATTGCACAAAACGCTTGTGGTGCTCAGCAATGCTGTTGCCTTTTTCCTATTAGACTTGGTTTTCATATACTATTCCCACAACGTGATAAAGCCATGTCTAACCCCATAAGCTCATGGTACTTCAGCACTGTTATGTTCTCTTCTAAACACGGAAAAAGTAGTAAGTCAAATAAATACAAACAAACAGCGATACTTGCTCAGAGAACAATTTTGGAGATCTTTTATCCAAATGATATAATATTATATATAGGTTTCAAATGCAATAGAAACAGAATCTGAGGAGACCATCCAACGAAACAATATACATTAAGGCTACATTTGGTAGGAAGGAAAATGGAGAGAGAGGAAACTATTTGAGAGAAAAGCGTAGGAAAATTGAAAAATTGGATTGTTTGGTAGGAGGGAAAAGAGAAGGGAAAAGAACAGGAGAAAGAAAAAATGGTGGGGCCCACAAAATTATTTTCCTCCAAAAATGGAGAGAAAAAGGGAAGTAAAATTTATAAACTAATGTGAAAAAAGAATTTACTAAAATAATCTTATACATCAATCTTAAAATTTTAATAAACAAGGTAAAATAGTTATTTTAAAAAAGTAGTTTTTCGTTCATCCCTACATACTAAATAACTATAGAGGAAAAATACTTCTTTTCTATCCTATATATTTTCTCTCCCTTTTAATTTTTTCCTTCCCTCCTACTTTCTATGATCTCTACCAAACATAGCCTCAATCTTTGCTTATCCTAGGGACTAAATAATAGGCTGCATACCTACCTTGTTCTACTAGGATCACAATTTTAAACATAGTACGCACTATGAACTATTTTAAGAAGGCAATAAAATGTAAAAGCATCATCCAGTAGGTCCTTTTTTTAAGCTTATCTATAGGTAATTTTTTTTTTAGCCGTTGGATCATTATCTAAGTGCTACAATAATTTGAGTAGTTGGAAAAAAATAATAATAACAATAAATGCACATTATTTAATGCTCCTTCTCTCTCTACCTTTACCACGAAAAAATGTGCACGATGATTTTTAATTGGGCAAACAATATTTATAGATAGGTATTAAAAAAAAAAACCCTCAGTAGAGTGGTGCCCAATGTAAAAAATACATCTTTTATAGGCTGAAGAAACCTAGAAAAGACTTGGCATCCAAAGGATCAAATCTTAGCAAAACAAGATAATGGACAAATGAAAAAACTAGAGACAAAGATAAACACAGTCTTAGATTAAGTAACAGTTAAAGAGACAATAACATGATAAAATAGTAAACACAATTAGAGAAGTAAGAACAAAAACATGCATGACATTAAATTTAAGTTACTGGGAAACTATAAATTAAGCCAAAATAAAAAAGGAAACTATTGTTAAATTTTTACTTACTCAAAAGGAGGCTCGACCTCAATACCAAGAGTCAGATGTAAGGAATATCCAGCAGACATGGAACCAGTTTCAGTGTAGGCCTCGTGAAAAAAGCCTCTGGGAATATACAGAACATCTCCTTCTCGCAATGAAAAAGGTTCACATCCAGCTACTGAACTGTCATCTTCAGAAAATTGCAAGTTATCAAGAGGATCATACAAGCGAGGTAACTGCAAATTAGACTGAGAGAAAACTTTCCATTTCTTAGTCCCAAAAAGTTGGCATACAAACACACAGTGATCATCATAGTGACATGCCAAGCCTTGAGAATTTGGTGGTGTCAAGTACATATTGGCCCCTACTGATGGCTGACCAAACATAGATGCTAATCCATCTGCAATAGCAGCTATAGTTCTAAAGCGAAACTCCATGCCACGTAAAGCAATTGTGTAACCCTCTTTAAATGCTTCTTCACATTTGAAAACATCATTACAATTAAAAATTTGTGAATCCTTGGGAAAGAAAGAGCCCGAAACAAAAGGAAAGAAATGCTCCTCTCTCTTTGAATGTTTGTTTGTTCTTAGAACCCTGATGTCCTGCTGGTAGATTATAGGACAACCCAATTTATGCCTAACCTCCTTCAAGAAAGTTAGGATGTCTAATTCATCCGAAGCAATAGGAATACAAGAAATCATATTTTGAAGGATAGAAGAAAGAAAAGAAGGAAAGCTTCTAGTAGCGTTTAGAAATTGCACAAATGGGACAAAAATATCATCCTTCTCAACTGAAGCCCCAGAAAGACTCCGGAAAAGAAAGGGTGACAATTCCCAATGCTTTAACATGAAATCTTGAAAATTGGGCTCATTAGAACCAAAAAGACGGCCTTGAATCGTCTCAAATGGAAAAGGTGAGACTATATGACAAACGCTAATGGAAAGCCTAAAGATGCTTTCTGCTAGATCTTCTATTTTAAAATGGCTAATACTGAACAGTCCCCCTTGGTCGCATTTCATAAAGTTGCGGAAAAACTTTTGGCTATGAACTTGTGCCCAGAGATTCCTTAGAGAGGCCAAAAAAGATTCAGACAGGTTTATTGGAATTTTTTCCAATCGTTCACTGTTGCAGGTGTTAATCTGGCTAATTATCGCGTTAAGAAGTAATAAAGGAAGCTCATCTCCCTTATATCCTATCTTCATACAGGTAATACTTTCACTTTCCATAGAGCATAGAGAAACCGAAGTGGCTGAAAACTTAGGAACCTGAAAGAAACCCAATCTAACGAATGTAAAGTTAATTGATCCACAATTACAAACTAAAAGTATCAAATGGTAATCATAGACGTAATTCCAATTCCAATGAGAAGAGCATAAAAGGTAGAAGCCATACATTGCCAAAATAAAAATGAAATGACATATAATCAATATGAGCAGAAGCTTCAAATATGAGAAAAATGTAAAGGCTCAAACAACTTTAGCCTCAAAACTTCTATTCTCCGGTCGATTTCGAAAACTATTTTTATGACAGAAAAAATTATCAACTTCACGAAGAAAGTTGAGATGTCTTTGTGTCACCTTAATAAGTAAATAAGCATTGTAAAACATGTTGAAAGAACAATTTGAATGACTTCCCTTGAAGTTCCCAAATGCTATTTGCTGAGTACGCATCTAATGTGAAAAATGAAAGATATTATTAGAAGGAGAGTGGAAAATAAAGGATAAGGAAGATCAGTTAAAAGCTAAAAGGAAGAAAAAATATGTAGGGTCCACCGGTCCGCTATCTATTCTCTACTAACTTTCCCAGATGCAAAAACTATTTTAACTATAAGACATAAAAATATAATAAACTATTCTGTCATGTTAATCGCGCATAATAACAAAAGCAAAGAGAAAAAAATATGGTAGTGCAGCAAGCGAGCTTCAGAAAATCAGATTAGTAATCAACCAACAAGAGGACTGACTAACAACTCCACATCAAGTACATTACATGCACGGATGTTAACATATTCAATAAATTCGCACTCTACATAAATGACAATTTATCGGCTAGAGAAGTGAAAATAGAGAGTCTGCCACCTTTAGAGGAAACACACAATAAATAAAAATAAAAATAAAAAAGAGAAGAGAAAAAGCATATACAGAACGCAGGCATGAAAGCACCCAATATATGACTTGTATAATATATTTTCTTTACACGTAGGTACCAATTCAATGACACGTGATTAGATAGAAAGAAAAAAGAAAATCAAAACACAAATAGAGAGAGCAAGATTTATTTCTAAGAGGAATAACACACAATAAATAAGGTATAAAAAGGCCAGAACAGCACAGACAAAAACCACAAGGCACATAACACACTTAGATATGTAAAACAGAAAGAGAGATAGAGAACTAATCACAAAATCTTACTCAATTAGAGTCCATGATGTCCTTTACTACATTTGCCAGAAAAATTGTGATTAAAGAGTTTGATCTAACACTCAGCCCTTTATTATACAATAATATCGTGTGGACTCTATATCTTCTTTCTATAACTATTAACTAAAATCTTAACTAAATTGAAAATCATCAATTAGGACTAAATTCTTCAATTTTTCTGAAAAAGAAGCTCACATTCTATTGCTTCATCGTCATTATGCCCTATAATTCCATACGATAAAACTCCATTTGCCAAGTAACTTAGAAGTAAAAAAATTCTAGCCCATGGTTTGCCCCCAGTGAGAAGTCTGGGGTTCAATTACTTATGGGGACCTACCTAGCAACATGCTAAAATTTCCTGAGTCCCAAAGACTGTAGGATTCAGGGAGAGGACCTAGTATTCCACACAAACTATAAATTAAAATAAAAAATTCTATTTCCAAATGTAATGTAGTTTGATCATCAGCAAAAGATTTACAACGACGAGGCGAAGTTCAAAAGGCTCCCTCAAAGGACAACGTTTAAAAGTTCTAGTGGAGCATTTCTTACAAGTTCAAATTGAGGTTAACCGTACACATGTTGAAGAAGCAAATTAACAACACCATCATTTGCCAAAAAAAATAAAATTAAAACTAAAAAATAAAGGTACCTAAACACACACTATGCATACATCCCATTTCAAAAAGAAGACAAACAATAACAAGAGCCACAAAAAAAAAAAGGGGGCACAAATTTCAACTCAAAACACTTACATAAGAGCCTCAAGAGCACAAAAATGGAGCAGTTGCTCTCGTCCAAAACAAGTAGTCCCCAAATCCAAAACAGCATTACAAGCAGCCATGGAAACTCTCTTCTTGGTGCTCGCCAATGCCGAAACCAAACCTTTTACGGTCTCGCCATCCGAAGCGATCTCCTGATTCATCTCCAACGACAACAGCGAAACCGCCCCTACAATCTCGGCGCCGCGAGACGCAATTCCAGCGTACCTGCCATTGAGAAAAGCATTGAGAAGCGCATTGAGACCCAAAATTGTTTCGATGAAAATACCAAAAGATGCTGAGAAAAGGGGGAAATTACTTACTTGGACCGCAGAAGGGTTGGAAGAAGAGAGAGAATGGGGTTTGGGTTGATCAGTGAGAGTGAGAGAGAGAGGCGGAGTTCGTCTAAGCATTTGTTGACTATGGGTTTGAGGGATTCGGGTTGTTTTTTAAGATTACTTAGGGCTGCTACTAGGATGGCGAAAATGGAGTCGGAATCGTACTTGGGGATAGAGGGCTCTTGGGGTTTCCTTTTTCGGTTTCTCCTTTGTGAGCTTGTACTACACTTTCCTTGCTTCTCCATTCTCTATAACTTTTGGGGAACTTGAAGGAAGGGTCTCAGTCGAAAGGGGCCATTTATAGTGTTTTTCTTTTTTTTCATTTTTTTTTTTTTGAAAAGTTCATAAATTCATTTTTTCAAAACATATTTTCATAAATACTCATTTTTGGATAAATATAGACCACTACTATTTTTTACATAAAATGTATATCATGGTATACATTTCATGCATTAAATATATACCGTAGTTTATATTTCATGAATAAAAATTACAATAAAGATTGACACACATTTTAAAATGTATACCATAGGTCAAATTTATAATGAAAAATATAAATCGTGGTAAACATTTACATGATAAATGCATACCATTTAGATTTTACACATAAAATATGTACCTCATAGAAAAAATATACATTATAAATGTGGACCACTCATATTTTGCTTATGAAATGTGGACCATAAAAACGAATATTTTTGAAGAAAAAAAATTAAAAAGAGATATGTATGAAAATAAGTTTTAAAAACATGTATTTGGCGTAAATTTCTCATTTTTTTCTGTTTTCTTCTTTTTCCTTTTCATACATATTTGGTGCTAACTATTACGCAAGTCTCAGGTCTTTAAATTTTTATTTTTATTATTGTATGATTGGTCATTAACTGTTTAAATCATACCCCATTAGTCTTATGACAAATTTCCGTCAAATTCTAACGAAAAAATATATATGATAGGCACATTCCTCTTTTATTATGGTTTATAAGATATATTATATAGTACTCAACATTACATAATATGGCAGTCTGTTACTGACTGATTATAATTACATTTCAGGTGGGACTCAGTTTATTAATTAAGGTCACCATGTGACCTAATTATACCTCTCATGTAGTGCTAGGCACCAATCATTACTCTTCTTCTTTACCCTAAGGAGAACTCACAATTTGAAGAAGGAAATAAGAGCTTTTAACAAGTGGTTTAGTGGTTTTAGATGTATGACTTGGAGTGAGTCTTTTAATTGTTTCAGAAACTTCTAAAAAAATAAATAAAAAGCCAAAACTTGTTGAAGCGAAAAATGCACAACGTGCAAAGAAAGTATCATGATGAGCTCACAACCTTGCGATAGATAAAAAATAACAACATGTGTAGAGATAAGGACGCCATGGCACTCAAAATCGAAGAATTCCAGAAACAGAAGGACCTTAGCACTGGTCACCAAGCGCCGCAGCATTCCTCCTCTAAAAACAAAAAAAAAAACAAAAACAAAAACCTGAAGTAGCACCGTGGCACTCTCGATTCTACCGAATAGAAAAATAAAATCAGCTGTTTCATTCTTTGTCCTATTCCCACATCCTCTTCTTAACCCAAGCTCGTCCCCCTCACTCCCTATTCCCACCATACCTCGTCCTCACCTATCTCTTCCCTTCAATTACTCTTTCTGATCAAAATCCTCTGTTAGTGCAAGATTGTGTTTGGCATCTTATGATCTTATTGTAATGTAATGAACAATATTTCAAAGTTTTATTTCAATTGTATTTTCAGTCCTATGTATATATGTATTATTCTGTGTAATCGTGCCCCAAGACTATTTTGACAAAGCATTCAACTGAAGCAGCTGAAATTCTGAAAATCTTCTCCAAACTGGTTTTGTAATATCAAGTCTACCCTATAATATAATTTTTGTTTTTCATATGTTTTAAATCTATGCTTATGATAAGTGAAACGGTTATGCACTAACAAAATTTTTATGAATACGGTTGCAGTGGAATACGCACATGAAAGCCAAGTTGACTACGTGCCTAATGAGAAATAAATTTTCATGCATTTACATTTATATGTGATTGTTATAATAATGTGATTAATTCGTGTCTATCATTGAGTTAAGTGAATTATTCTAATAACTATTATTATTTAAATCTTAGTCAAGTTCACATTTAGAGTCCAATTAATTTGATAATAAACTTATATATATATACCTAAGTTTTAATTAAGCACACATTATATATACGAATAAGTATGTCTATTATTATTATTATTATTATTAAATAAGTGTGCAGCACGTGAAGTTTTAATTTCCACTAATTTATTGATATGTAATAAAATATATAGATTTTAATCTATTTTTTTATTTTCTACTTATAGATAGATGGTTAACATATAAGTTTAGGCTATAAAAAAAAAAAAAA
>JXTC01000629.1:97046-116018 GCA_002914845.1 Trema orientale
ATATGGTATGTTATTATATGCTATGCTATTTTAGTTTGCATATTAAGTATGACGTGAGTATGCACAAGTATTGCATAAATTGCACAAGAGACTATGATTTTCAAGGAATGATTTCTAAAGCACTATGCAACCAGATTTTGTTCAAGAAGAATGTTTTTATTTAAGTGTGTGTTAAGTTCTTGAAAAGAGTATGAGCACCTGACTGAATGACCTACAGTCACCATGTTAAGAACGAATGTTTAAACTGCGATGCTAGCCATTGTAGTATGATAGCTATATAGGATCCGAATAGCTACAAGGTTATATGTTTGTCATGACACCATGTTTATGGCTCATCACTTCTGATAGACTTGGCATTACACTGTATTGAGCTCAAATATGAAAAGTTTTATGAAAAGATAACATTTATGATTAAGATGTTTTTCAAAAGAGGGGTTGCATAGTTATGATTCTTAAAATGCATTATTCATAAAACACGACATTCATTGCATGCATGAGATTTACTTACTGGGCGCAAGCTCATCCCATTCTTTTAAAATTTTCAGATGAGCAATAGATTATACGAGGTTGGCTGGCGGCAGCGGTGGAGTCCCAACTGGCAATAGGACTTTTTTATAATCGACTTTAAGTTTTGTTTTCTTGTGTTTGGCTTTTGGATTAAAAATTTAGTATTTTTATTCCATAGATTATTTGAGTATTAGGTTTTGTTTCCGGATGTTTTAATGAGAGGTTATTTTTTAGTTTAAATATTCTTTTAGTTTAAAAAAAATTATGACCGGATTTTTCCGATTTTATGATATAAGATGAGTTTAGAAATTTAACATTTTCTAACTTAGGTGTATACCTAAGTTAGGGGGTGTTACAGGTTTCAATAGTTAGGTGTTAAGTCTGATGCTATACCTGTCTAGACAATTAGCTTAACATGTCTATAGTTGTTAGTTGGAAATTGAGCTTTTGTTAATCAAAACTGTGTCTCAGCCTGTGTCATCAAGATGACACCTTTAAACTTGACCTTTTCAAGTGAAGTTTGACTTTGTGTGTCTTAACTGTGTGATTGATTATTTAATCAAAATGACACCTTTAGATCTAAGTTCGTTTGGTATTTGTGTGTTAAATCAGCGCGCCTAATTGTTTTGTTAAGATGCCACCTTTAGATCTGAGTTCGAATGATATATCTACATCAGTACATGTTTAGACATTGCTATAACAACTGTCATTCGAGTTGAGTCACGATGTACTTTCCTATATAAATAGGAAGCTTCTTTTCAGATGTTTGAGAGGTCTTTTGTGTATTACTTTTAGAGAGTTATTTTGTGATGCCTTCTTGCTTTATGAGTAAGTTTCTTTCTCTTAGAGTTTTGTATATTTAGCTCTATGTCCTTTGTCCATAGTGTCCACTATTGATTCCAGTGAGAAGATGGAGCTCCATGGCTACCTGATTTCAAGAAGAAACAGCTTGTTATTACCAGAGCTGGGAAGCTCATCAATGGCAGCTGAAGAGAGTTCAGCACGAGGTTGAATAAGCAAACTCCACAGAGGAAATCAGAGTCCAAATCGGCGACGAACAAGAAGAGAGTTTAAATTTTTGTATAAGACCTGTATTTGTACTCTATTTATATTTCTAGTAGATTGTTTACTTACTAGACCAGGTCCCGTGGATGTAGACATAACTTGGTTGTGCTGAACCACGATAAAAAGTTGTGTCTCTTCTTTATATTTTCCAACTGTTTGTTTAAAGTTCTGCAAATTGGGCATTTTATCATGACAAACGAGTAGCCTGACTTAACATTTGGTATCAGAGTAGGCATTGCTTGCTATATTCATTGAGATTTCTGGGTTTCTAAGTCGTGTTACTCTGTTTTATTTGGAAATCATGCTCTGTTTTGTGTCTTTCTGCAGAAATGGATCAGCTAAGAGAAAGTGGATCTATCTCTAGACCACCATTACTTGATGGGTCAAATTACCCATATTGGAAAGCTAGAATGGGAGCTTTCTTGAATTCTATTGATGAAAGAGTGTAGACCTCCATTGTGTATGGTTGGTCACCTCCTGTTGAACCGATGAACAAGGTAAGGAAATTCTTAAACCTGAAAATAAATGGTTAACTGTTGAATATGATTTAGCTAATTGGAACTCTAAAGGAATTAAGGCAATTATGGCCTCTGTTAATATTCATCAATTCAAAGTAATTTCAAATTATACTGTAGCTAAGGATGCTTGGGGAAAACTTGAAAAGAAAAATCAAGGAACTAAGTCAGTGAAACAATCTAGACTTAGAATGCTTACAAGTCAATTTGAAAATCTCTAAATGCTTGAAGATGAGACTATTTCAGATTTTCATTCTAAGATTTGTGATATATCTAATGAGTCTTTTGCCTTGGGAAAACTTTACTCTAATGCTATGTTGGTTGAGAAAGTTCTTATATCTTTACCCAAGAGATTCAGATCAAAAGTTACAGCTATCGAAAAGTGCAGGAAGCTAGAGGATATTGACTTTGATGAGCTCATTAGTTCCTTGATAATCTATGAGATGAATTTCAAAGTATGGGACAAAAAGAAGAAAAGCTCTGGTGTAGCATTAAAGATAGTTGATGAGATGGAGGATCTGATAATCGAAAGGGATAAAGATTTGAATGACGAAACCTTAGCAATGTTAACCGAAAATTACTCAAAGTTCCTGAAAAAATATATGAAAAGAGTAGTTTCTAGTCAAAAAAATTCAGGGAGAAACATAGCTCAGCCTAGAGTCAATAGCACTGGAGCCAGATCTGATAGAGACTCCGGTAATAGGCAGAAAGGAGTACAATGCAGAAAGTGTGGTGGTTTTGGTCACATTCAGGTAGAATGTGCAAATACTCTCAAGAAAAAGGCAAATATAATGAATGCTACTTGGAGTGAGAATGAGGAAGAAACAGAGGATCAAGAAAAAGACACTGATGTAACAAGCAATTTTGTAGCATTTGCTGCAAAATCCAAAAAGAGGGATCAATGTCTAGACAATCATCTTGATTATTCTGACAGTGACCTATCTGATGAGAATGAAGTACAATTTTCAGACCCTGATCAACAAAATGCTTATCAAAATATGTATAATCAGTGGTTAAGAATGGTAAACAAAGTCAGAGTCCAAGAAGCTCTCATATGTAGCCTCAAGGAAAAAAAGCGAGCATATGAGGAAATACTTACTGATTTGAGAGCAAGACTACAGAATTCTCAGGATCAGCTTGTCAAAACTCAGAAGGAGCTTGATGAATCCAACAAGAAGATGTTGTACATGACAGAAGGATCAGAAAAATTAAGTCAAATGCTTGGAGTTAGACAAAATTCAACAGACAAATCAGGTCTGGTGTACACAGGTGAGAGTTCTATCTCTCAAAAAGGGATTCTAGAGTATAATCCTTTTGGGTTCAAAAGGAAACTGAATCTGGACATTGGTAAGTGTTCTAAACCTTATCCTCAGTGAGAAAGTTTGTACCTATCTGTTATTTCTATGGAAAAACAGGTCACACGCGATCAAAGTGTTACAAATTACTGAATTTTTTTAGAAAAAGAGCTGACCATAAGAAATAATGAAATATGTGAAAAGAAAGTTAAGCAAATTTGGATTCCTAAGCAAATGAAATGTCATGTAGCATACATTTCACTAGTTGTGAACAATTCAGAAAATTGGTATTTTGATAGTCGATGCTCACGACATATGACTGGAAATAAATAATTTTTATCTGATTTTCATGAGAATACTAATAGATCTATTACTTTTGGTGATGGCAAAAAAGGTCAAGTTCTTAGTGTTGGAAACTTGTGTGTGCAGGGACTTCCAAAACTTAAAAAGGTATTGCTGGTGAAAGGAATAAAGGCAAATTTGAACAGCATCAGCCAAATGTGTGATGATCACCTTTCTGTACAGTTCAATCAAAAGACTTGCCAAGTGATGAATAGCAGTGACGAATGCATATTGACTGGTCACAGGTCAAGTGACAATTGCTACACTCTCAGCAACGTCAAAATATGTCTGAGAGCAGATCTAACAGAAACTGAATTATGGCACCAAAAGTTTGGTCATCTCAACTTCAGAGACATGATCAAAATCACTAAACACCAAGCTGTAAAAAGTGTTCCAGTCCTCCAACCTCCAAAAAATCCAATTTGTAGACCATGTCAAATGGGAAAGCATACTAGGAGTCAACACAAGTCAATTGAACACCTTGTGACAAGTAGGTGTTTGGAACTCATACACATGGATCTCGTGGGTCCAGTTCAAACTGAGAGCATAGCTGGAAAGAGGTACATTTATGTGTGTGTTGATGATTATTCTCATTTTACATGGGTTGATTTTGTAAGAAGAAAATTAGACACTTTTCAGGTGTTCAAAAATCTTGTCATAAGAGTGCAAAATGAGAAACAATACAAAATTAAAAAAGTTGTCGGAATTAGGAGCGATCATGGAAAGGAATTTGAAAATATATTGTATTCTAACTTTTGCAATGAGTTGGGTATTTCTCATGAGTTTTCAGCTCCCAAGACACTTGAGCAAAATGTGGTGGTTGAGAGAAAGAACATGACCATTCAAGAAATGGCCAGGGTCATGTTGAATAGCAAGAAGCTTCCGAAAAAGCTTTGGGCTAAAGTTGTAAACACAGCTTGCTATCTCCACAACTGTGTGCATTTGAGACCAGGTACAATACAAACACTCTATAAGATTTAGAAGGGTAAGAAATCTAATCTTCACTACATACATGTGTCTGGATCAAAGTGCTATGTACTTAATGATATAGAACACTTAGGTAAATTTGATTCAAAAAGTGATGAAGGTATGTTTGTAGGATATCTTCTGAACAATAGAGCTATAGAGTCTACAATATTCATACTCAAACAGTTATGGAATCAATAAATGTTGTTTTTGATGACAAAGATGATTTTTCTGAATTTTCTTAAGAAGATTCGGTAGAATCTATCACTGATTTGCCACATGAAAAACAAGATGATTATGCTGACAGAACAGGTGAGAGCAGTATTCAGACAGGTGATACATCAGCTGGAATTCCAGATTCAGGTGATACAAGTGGTGAACTGGTACATGCTCAACAAAAAGAGCTTAGGAGAGGACCACCTTTGTGGATCCAAAAGGCTCATCTACTGTACAAAGTTATTGGTGACCTTGTGATGTTCTGGTCACTAAAAGAAGATATATGAGTGAGGTAAGTCATATCTGTTACCTATCACAACATGAGCCAAAAAATGTGAAAGTGGCTTTCGTTGATGAACATTGGATCTTGGCTATGCAGGAAGAACTTGAGCAATTTATTAGAAATGATGTGTGGACATTAGTTCCTAGGCCAGTGACAGCAATGTCATTGGAACAAAATAGATCTTTAAGAATAAAACCGATGAGTTTGAAAATGTGGTTAGAAATAAAGCTAGTCTTGTTGCTCAAGAATATATACAGGTTGAAGGCATTGATTTTGATGAGACTTTTGCACCAGTTGCTAGATTAGAATTTATTAGATTATTTCTAGCTATTGCTTGTATGTTAAATTTCAAAGTCTATCAAATAGATGTCAAAAGTGCCTTTCTAAATAGAATTTTAAATGAAGATATCTATGTAGAGCAACCTGCAGGTTTTGAGGATCCACATCATCCAGACCATATATACAAGCTCAAAAAGGCTTTGTATGGTCTAAAACAAGCTCCAAGAGCTTGGAATGAGAGGCTAACCCTTTGTTTGCTTGACAAAGGATATCATAGAGATGGGTCAGATAAAACATTGTTCATCAAAAGTATTGAAACAGGTATACTTTGTGCTCAAATTTATATGGATGATATCATCTTTGGCTCAACAGGTGAGAAACATACTCATGATTTTGTTAAATTAATACAATTTGAATTTGAAATGAGTATGGTTGGAGAACTAAATGTATTTTTAGGTCTTCAAATCAAATAATATGACAATGACATTTTTATTTCACAAGAAAAATATGCTAAGTCCATTGTCAAAAAGTTAGGTTTGGAAGACAATGAGAACTCCAATAAGCACAAATATCAAGTTGAACAAAGATGAAAAAGGAATCAGCATTGATTACACACTGTTTAGAAGCATGATAGGTAGCCTGCTATATCTTACTACTAGCAGACCTGACATCTGTTTTAGTATTGGTGCTTGTGCTCGATAGGCAGATCCTAAGGAGTCAAATCTTGCAACTGTGAAAAGGATTCTCAAATATATGAATGGTACATCAGACTTTGGCATTTAGATGACCAAAGACACTAACCCTTTTCTTGTAGGGTTCTGTGATGCTAATTGGGTAGGGAGCCTTGATGACAGAAAGAGTACTTTAGGTGGATGCTTCTACCTAGGAAACAATCTTGTTGCATGGCACAGTAAAAAATAGAATTTCATATCACTCTCTATAGCTGAGGCCAAAAGCATTGCAACAGTTAGTTGTTGTACTCAATTCCATTGGATAAAATAAATGCTTAGTGATTATGGAATTAAGCTTGACACTGTGACTATTTTTTGTGACAATACAAGTGCTATAAACATTTCAAAAAATCTTATTTAGCACTCTAGGACAAAGCATATAGACATTAGACATCATTTCATTCGTGATTTAGTTGAGCATAAATTAGTAAGCATATGTTGAAACGGAAAAAGAATTAGGTGACTTGTTTACAAAAGCCTTGGATGCCCCAAGATTTGAATCATTATGCAAGGCCATTGGAATTTGCTCCATTTCATAGAGAGTTTATCATCCTGTATTGAATGATTTAGTCTTATATATCTTGTAAAATTAGGGAATACTTGGTATGTGCATGTTGTGTAGTTCAAGTGACTATGAATCAATGATGACTGAACTGTCTTATCCCTGATCTATCACTTATGTTTTTACATGTTGCCTGAAATTTAACTTGTAATTTTCCTTGCTTATTGATCTCAGTCACTGTGACAAATATGCTTTAGCTTGTCTAGATTTAGTAGATATTATGCTCTTGTGATTAGACAGATTTAGCATAAACCTGTGACATGTGTGCACCTAGATCAGAAAGGGCTACCTTTCATCAGGTGTGAAAGCTAGCTTTGAGTAATTATTTAATTTGTAGTGACCCCTACGTCTTGAATGATCTACCAAGAAAGAGGGCTACCCTCTGGGAAGTGTGCAGCCACTAATTTGGGTTACCTTAGAGTGGTAAGATTCCTCATATTCAAAATGAACAAAAAAAAAAAAAGGAAGAAAAAAAAGAGTGATCTAGTGCAGGAAAGCCAATATAAATATGCCAATGTGCATAAGAAAAGTCTAACCACAAAGAGTGGTCATTGGAAAAAGGCAAAGTAAACCACTAAGCATGGCCTGCAGCAAGAACCAAATCTGGAAGTTATACAAGCACACACAATGTACATGTGCCTCTTGTTTATGTGTGATTGAGTTGAGTTAATAAGATCAATAATATTTTCTAACTCTCTTCAAGATAATCATTAAGTCTGTCGTGTTTGACCTCAATTAGTAAGGATAATCAGTTGTTGACTTCTGCCATATACTTGATCATTGTACAAATACTCATTTATATTATCATCCTCCATATCATGAGTTGAGTGAAAGTCCTTGAATTACAAAAACACACACACTAAATGTTCTTTGGTCTTGCTCAATATATCTGGCTAAATCAAATACAAAATGAATTCTCTCTTGTCTTAAAATTGGATGAGTTACCTAAAAATAATTGTCTCAAAATTACTCAAATTCATGTTCGTCTCACAAACTTGTCATACCATGCTCAGTGAATGTCTTATCTGTTGTCTAAATGCTCTGTTTGTTTTGTTTCACAAAATTTGATTGTGTCTGTTTTAATAGTTCATCTATTTGATTTCACAAACATAACTGTCACCTGTGTTTGCTCATTTCGCATGTTATTGTCGTTTCTGAGTACCTCACAAAAAAAAATAATCAGGGAAGTCTGTTTTTCGAATTTTAAATTTCCTATTTTTTTCCGCTTTTGTTTTTGTTTTGGAGCCTATTTTTAATTTTTGCTGTTCCGATTATTTAGCTCTTTCTGTTTTTATTTCTCTCTTATCCTTACTGTTCATCTTCTTCCTCCTCTCTCTCTTCTCTATTCATCTTCTTCCTTCTGTTTCCCTAACTATCGCTCAAGCTCTACTTGTGGCTAGTGTTTTTCTTCATACTCTTTTCAGCAGACTCAATGGCAGACAAAATCGAAGAGGTTCAGACTCCCTTGGAGGCATCTACTGCTCCTTTGGCTAGACTTTCATCAGCAACAATAAATCTTCTATCAAATAAGAGGAAGGCAGCCATGTTTGAGAAGAAATCGTCTAAGAAAGTGTCAAAGAAGACAATGGACTCAAACCTTAGTTCTGACAGCATACCAGAGGGCTCTGACAACCCTCCTGACACAAGCGTTCCAGCAGGCATGCCTAGTGCTAACACTGAAGAATCTTGTTCTGCTTCTCAGGTGGAACCACCCTCAAAATCGACACAAGCTCTAGGTTCTAACAAGCCAGGTGCTGGTTTTGACAAACCTCTCTCCATTCCAGCAAACAAGATAGTGGTCATGAATGTAGAGGATACGAATCATACTACTCATGCTGATAAACCAGTCGCAGGCTCTGACATACCTGATGAACCAGTGCCCATTTCTAATCCAGCCAAGTCAAAGAAATCACAAGCAGGTGGTGCTCACTCGAAGCCCTCTTTTTCTCCCAAGCCTACTCCTAAGGAAAAAGCCTCAGCAAAAGAGAAAGGGAAAGCCAAACTAAAAATACCACGCACTACAGCTCCCTCGTCACCCAAGATCTGTTGAAGAAAGCGCACAACTTGTGCTTTTATACTGAGAATCTGCAATCTCATTATAACAAGTTTGTGAGTAAACATCCTATTTATCCAGAGAAAGAAGTGAAGATCTCTGACTTCAAAGAATAGGGACTACCAATGATGATTGCTGCAAGAGGGTGGGTCAACACAGTGCAGCACTTAACTCCTCCATGCCCAGTAGTTGTCCAGGAGTTCTATGCCAATATTGGGAAATCAATCAACGATTCTTATCATCCAATGTTCTCCAAGGTATATTTCCGACATCACATTGTTGAATTTTCACCTGCTGTTATTGAAGAATTTCTTGGTCTTGAACCTACTGATGGAACATACACTGGAGAGTTTGATCTAGATATCATAGCCACAGAGTTGAATGGCAAAGATTCTAAATAGCCACAATCTAATTCCATCCTGGTTCCATGTCTCACACTAAAGTATAGAATGCTTTACAAAATAGCATATACCAATTGGTTTCCTAGGGAATACACATCTTTTGTGGGCAAGGCACATGCCAAATTTATCTATGCTTTAGGTACTAACAAACCAGTGGACTTAGCAAAGTAGATGTTTGATGCCATCGTTACTAGTGGCCAAAGTGAAGCAACCATAAGAATCTTACCTTACCCCTGCTTTATTTAAGCTCTCATCAATAGCTATTCTCTAGACGAATTCATGAATGAAGCACTAATGAATCTACCTACCCAACTGACAATGAAGACCTTTCAGAGCTACTGTGAGAGTGCTCAAAGCATTATTGTGGCCACAACTCCTCCGATCTCTTCAAAGTTAAAGAGTTTGGGTCTCAAGCCTAATTCTTGACAGTATAAGCTGTTTGCCAAATGTGAGGAAGTAAGTCAAGCTGCTAAAACTGATGCAGCTCAGAGACAGAGTGTTAAACACATGATTGCCCAGTTTGAACGGATGATGGAGCCAAAATGGCTGGTATTGAGAGTCTTCTTCAGACTATGATTACTCACCTTCAGATTCCCCGTACTGTCTATTCTACAGTTATGCCAGATGATTCCACTGCTCCAACTTTGACTCCAGTTACAACTCAGGCGGAGCCTGTTCAACCTGTCCTAACAGTACTAGATACACCACTATCAGTCCCCGATGCCTCTGCTCCGAGTGGGATCGCAGCTACTCAGGGGGAGCCTGTGTCTCCCATCACTCAGGGGGAGCAACCTCAAGGTAGCACAGCCACTCCAACTTCAGTGGAAGGAACCAAGACTGTATCCATTGCTACTAGTGAATCTGATGCATCTGGTCCAGCTTCTGATATATCTCTGAACACTATTCTGGCCAATCTACCACCTCTCCAGACCATAATAAGTTCTCAGCCTGGTTCCACGAAGCTTACGAAGAAAAAGCCCAAATCAGATGCTGCTAGGCGTCTTCTGCCTACTCGAAAGTCATCCAGGCTTGCATCTTCTTAGCTCTCTCTTTTTATTCATATGTCTGTTTATTTTTGGCCTCTTTCATGTTCAAAAAGGGGGAGTAGTGGTTTCCTTATGGTTTGTTTTTATGGTTTGGTTTTTATGTTGTCTTGAACTATGCTATAGTTTGTTTCTCTCTTGTTATTTCTTGTGGCATGTTTCTGTTTTCTACAGGTGGAAGACTTGTAGTTATTTTTAGGTTTTTAATTTCTTGTTTCTTGGGGGTTTTGATTATAAGGATACCAAAAGGGGGAGATTGTTTGTGCAAGATTATGTTCGGCACCTTATGATCTTATTGCAATGTAATGAATAATATTTTAAAGTTTTATTTCAGTTTCATTTTCAGTCTTGTATATATATGTGTTATTTTGTGTAATCGTGCTCCAAGACTGTTTTGACAAAGCATTCAACTATAGCAGCAGAAATTCTGAAAATCTTCTCCAAACTAGTTTCAATGGTTAGGTGTTAAGTCTGATGCTCTGCCTGTCTAGACAATTAGCTTAACATGTCCATAGTCGTTAATTGGAAATTGAGCTTTTGTTTATCAAAACTATGTTGTTTATCAAAACTATGTCTCAGCCTGTATCATCAAGATGGCATCTTTAAGCTTGACCTTTTCAAGTGAAGTTTGACTTTGTGAGTCTTAACTCTATGACTGATTGTTTAATCAAGATGACTTCTTTAGATCTAAGTTCGTTTGGTATTTGTGTGTCAAATCAGCGTGCTTGATTGTTTTATCAAGATGCCACATTTAGATATGAGTTCGTGTGATATATCTGCATCACTGTATGTTTAGATATTGTGATGACAACTGTCATTTGAGCTGAGTCACAATATACTTTCCTATATAAATAGGAAGCTTCTTTTTAGATGTTTGAGAGGTCTTTTGTGTATTACTTTCAGAGAATTATTTTGTGAGACTTCTTGCTTTATGAGCAAATTTCTTTCTCTTAGAGTTTTGTGTATTTAGCTCTAAGTATGTCATTTGTCTGTAGTGTCCACCATTGATTCCAGTGAGAAGGTAGAGCTCCATGGCAGCCTGATTTCAAGAAAAAACAGCTTGTTATTACCGGAGCTGGGAAGCTCATCAACAACAGCTGAGGGAACTTCAGCACAAGATTGAAGAACCAAACTCCACAGAGGAAATCAGAGTCCAAATCAGCAGCAAACTATAAAGGAGTTCTAGAAATTTGTATAAGACCTGTATTATGCTAGCAAGTTAAAGCAGAACATCAAAGACCAGCTGGTACATTGAAGCCTATACATGTGCCACAATAGAAATGGGAAGAGATTGCTATAGATTTGGTTGTTGGACTTCCTAAGACAAATAAAGGCCATGATACTATCTGGGTGATTATGAATAGATATACTAAGTCAGCCTATTTCCTACCGATTAAAGTAACTTATAACTTGGATCAGTTGGCTCGGTTATATGTTCAAGAAATTATTAGACTATATGGTATTCCAAAGGTTATCATTTCTGACCGAGATTCTAGATTCACTTCAAAATTCTGGAAGAGAGTTCAAGAGGCTATGGGTATGAAACTGGTATTCAGTACAGCGTTTCATCCTCAAACAGATGGACAATCAGAGAGAACTATACAGACTCTTGAGGATATGCTTAGAGCTTGTGTGTTAGATTTTTATGGATCTTGGAGCAAGTACTTGCCACTGATAGAATTTGCCTACAATAATAGTTATCAAAGTTCAATTAAAATGCCTCCGTATAAAGTATTGTATAGAAGAAAATGTAGATCTCCAATTCATTGTGATGAGATGGGAGAAAGAAAATTTCTTGTCCCAGAATTGGTAAGAGAAACAGCTGAAGTAATAGAAAAGATTCATAAAAGATTATTAGCTGTTCAGAATAGACAGAAGCATTATGCTGATCCTAGAAGGAGAGAGGTCACGTTTAATGTTGGGGACAAAGTATTTTTGAAGGTTGCTTATATGAAAGGAATCATGAGGTTTGGGAAGAAAGGGAAGCTTAGTCCCAGATATATAGGCCCATTTGAGATACTTGACAAAGTTGGAGATGTTGTCTATAGACTTGCTTTGCCACCCTCACTGTCGAATATACACAATATTTTTCACGTCTCTATATTAAGGAGATATATTCCAAACCTATCACATATTTTGAGTTTTGAGCCATTAGAGTTGAGCCAAGATGTGAGCTATGAAGAACAACTAGTGGAGATTTTAGATAGAAAAGAAAAAGAACTTAGAAACAAGAAGATCCCTTTGGTCAAAGTACTATAGAGGAACCATGAAGTAGAAGAGGCCACATGGGAAAGAGAAGAAGAGATGAAAACTAAGTATCCTCACTTATTTGGGTAAGCAAATTTCGAGGACGAAATTTAATAAGGAAGGAAGGATTGTGATACCGAAGATTCTCACATGCATAATAAGCCAATAATAAACATGTTCATATTGCATAATAGACATATCATGAAACTAGTGTCAATTTCATGGTAAATTGCTTAAGCTGATTATTAAATGCTTTCGATATGTATTATTGTACTAGTATTTGTTGAAGTGCTCCTATATAGTATAAAGGCTCAGTATCCTCAAAGAGAGAGCTTGGTGTGTGAGAGGAACAAAGAATACATTCATGAATAGTAATACCATATGCACATGCATTAAAATCATATCTTTTGATAACTTGGTCAAATAGTAGTTTTTCGGTAAAATGCATTTTTCACGCTTTTCGAAACCAAATTCACTGTGCATTTAACACGTCAAATAGCTTTAATTCAATATTTAGGACTCATTTATAGTATTTTATTTATTGGCCCTAGGTAAGCACGAGGTGGCAGTCATTGTACTGAACTGTGTTTAATTACACTAAACTAGCTTAGATTTAGCTTAATCGCATAATGTCAATTTTATGCATTCTAATAACTAGGCATTTATACTATGTTTACATTACTAATTGGAGTCTAACTGACTTATTTTTATGTTTAATGATTGGTTATGGGGCTATTCCACCAAATTATAATAAGATTGGCCATATAGGATCATAAGTAAAGTATGACTAGATTTTACTTTCTAAGCTAGGTTTCACCGTTTTGGTCTACACTTGGGTGTATAGGATTGATCAGTAATATGGTGAGTATGCTAAAGATGTTTTAGAGTTTGACACATGGAAAGTAATGAGCAAAATACCCAAAATACCCCTTAGAATTTAAGTTATGCCATTTCTTAGCCATTAAGTATTGATTTTGGACCAGATCTGGTCATTTCTTTTCTCTTCCTTCCCAACCACAACTTGAACCACTCCAGCCACTTTTTATACTTCTCTCAACTCCCTTTATCCATATCCAAGAGTTTCCAAGTGGTAGAACTCAATTTGGAGCTCAAGAAAGCAAGATAAGTCTAAACTAGTCAAGGTAGTTCTACTAGTCCTTCTTCCTAGGTTTTATTTTTTAATTTCAATTCACCACTTATTCTCACTTAAATAATAGTTCCTCTAGGTCCTTTTAGGTCTTAAAATAAAAATCAAAGCCTTGGAAATCAGTTTTGTGGAAGTAGAAGGCAAGAATTTTAACAAAAGTTCAAACAAGTCAAGGTGAGCTTTTTGTGGAATTTAGAATTGGTAATTTATTTCTATTGCTTTAGCTCTTAAATCAAAGCTTTTATTTGATGAATAAAGGTCCTAGGAAACCTTATATATGGCTGGAAAAGAAGAATTTAAGTGGAGGATTAAAGTTAGACTTAAAGCCCCAAAGTTTACTATTTGTGGATTCAAGTATTTTTAAGTGTTTTCATTATTGGAATAAATTGTCTATACTTGTAATTTGATTTCTTTACTTAGAATGTGTAAGACATTGATTCTTTTATATAGATTACATCTATTTACTAGCTGGTTGTGATGATATACAAGTGTAAAAGTAGTTTTAAACTTTGTCTAAATCGAAAAGAATTCAAGTGTACCTAGGTTGTTCTAAATGATCTTCTTTAAGGTGTATATGTAGGAATTGGCTTATTGATTGTTATTGCAGGTCTTAAACTATAATTTTAATTATATGGGGATGTCCTAAAAATAAGGGAGGTACTGTCCAAATATTTTTAAAACCAAATGGTACTATTTAGAAGTAAATGGACTAGTTTTTATGAAATTAGGTGATGTTTTAGTTCATTTTGTGATTAGGCTTCCTTATTTTGTAAAAGTTGTAATTCGGTCTTGTGTTTGTTTTCTTTAAATATTTTATATTGTAGTGATTATCTTTGTAATAAAATTAACATCAGGTCTTCCACACACCTTGCCACAGAGAATATTGACCCTTTCCACTACTTTTCTACCGAATACAAGGTAAGTAAAGATTTATTTTAACAGTATTACAAGAACATTAGTAGATACAAGATATTTTCTGACATGCTTATGTGTATTATTTCAAGTATATATTATTTATATGGTTATTATTTTATTCATGAAAGACATAAGCATGACATGATCATTTAAGCATGATTTTCAAAGAAGTGAAGTTTTCCACGCATTGGATTTAAAGTAGTACCATTGTACTAATTTTACAAGATATGTTTTAAGTACATTATTTAGTCTGTCTGCGTTGGGTGAGTATGGTTTGCACAGGCATCCTTCCCGCATAGGTGGGCACAGCTTACCGAATGCCAGGACTGAGCATTGTACTATGAGATTTATTAGGTGCATTACCTAATCAGTCTGCGTTAGGTAGGTATGGTTTGCATTGGTCATGTGTTTTTTTTTTTCTGTACAGGTGAGCACGGCCTACCGACTGCTGCGACTTTGTAATGTACTAATAACATCTGCCATATTAAGAAGTATTATTTTGTAATATTTTCCCATAACAAGGACGATTAAGACGTGTTATTATTTTTTTTTTAAACACATCCATTTTATATAACAAAAACATAGAGATGTTAATAAATATCCAACTTAAAAACACAATCGCATTAAATTCCTCTTTCACAAACGCTCTATTTGTTCATAATATAATTATATAAAATAACTTCTAAAATTCAAATAACAGAGTTTGAGCCACTTTCAAAACATTTTCATATTTCTCAGGTCGGGCCATATGTACATTGCATGCTGACTAGTCCGCTCATCATTGGCTAACCTAGTTCTTTCCTTTACTTACAACATGAAGTAACTATATAAGCATAATGCTTAATAAGGCAGGACACGTAGTACACCAAACTCCAAAATAGGCAAATTATACAAAACTTTACACGACAACCGCGATGTACAACCAAGCCATAAAAACAAGCACAACAAGTATGCTAATAACAACACACAGTGATAGGTCCCAGACCCTTTTTATTTTCTCATTCCATATTGGCGACTCATCATAAGTATCACCAATCTAGCTCAACAATGACTCATCACAAGCATCACTGGAGTATATATGTAACAACTCATCACAAGCACCGTTACCTTAATTCCATTGTGTACGTAATGACTCATCACAAGCATCATTACCTTAATTCCGTTAGTGACTCATCACAAGCATCACTAAATGTGCACGTAATGACTCATCATAAGCATCGTTACCTTAATTCCATTGTGTACGTAACGACTCATCACAAGCATCGTTACCTTAATTCCGTTAGTGACTCATCATAACTATTACTAAATGTGCATGTAACGACTCATCACAAGTATCGTTACCTCAATTTCGTTAATGACTCATCACAAGTATCACTAAATGTTCACGTAGTAATTCACCACATGTATCAATAGGTAAGTGCATATGTGTGCATTTGCATAAGTTCTTCACTATGTGCAAACATAATATCTTAGCAACACAAAATCAACTTAGCACCTAGAATAAGCAAAGCACAATAAATATATTTCCAGTAGAAACTTTTGCATCATCAGTTACTTAATGCTGTAGATAAATAACTGCACTTACTTATCACGTACAATACGCAAAGCACAATAAATACAATTTCAGCACAAACTTTTGCACCATTAGTTACTTAATGCTGTACCTGCACTTACTTATCACGTACAATAAGTAAAGCATAATAAATATAATTCCAGCACAAACTTTTGCACCATTAGTTACTCAATGTTGTAGATAATAACTGTACTTACTTGAAAATGGTATACCTCAAGCTCTAGTAAAATAGTTGACACTAAAATCTCACGCACAACCGATCCTACTGTAATACAATACAGTCATAAGATTAATTGGAGCTTTTTCCTAATTCTAAGTTCCCACTTAATTTAATATTAACACTATTATAACTAAGTACCTAACTTATCTCAACTTTAAATATAAAAAGCAACTTGGTTTCAGTCACTGCACTCAAATATAGTGTTCAAGGTGTACCAGGGGTTAAAATACGATCAAACTTCAGTGAAAAACACTTAAAACGATCATTTCTGGATCTGAAAAAGTTTGGTGGTCGACCAAAAAAATCCCAGAAGCTAACTCCTGTTTAACGAGTTGATTTAGGCATTGAAAACATATTCTGGTCGACCAAAATGAATTCTTGTCGACCAAAAACAGCTCTAGAGACGACACTCTGTTTTGCTGACAGGGACGAAAATGTATTTTGGAAAAATCACAGAAAATCGAATCCTCATCAGAATTTTACAAATAAGGTTAATTCGGAAAGAGCTAGATGTCTACTACGACATGCTAACATTTTAGCTCATTTGGATAAGTATAAAGGAATGAAATACTCAAAATATAAAAACTGCTCAGTTAAAAACCAAAAATTCTAGATTTTGATTTTTTGGCAAAAACTCCAAATCAAACTATCTAAATTGACCAAAAATGTATTTTACACTTTAGAATTTCATTTAGAATGATCCTAGTACACAATTTCACATCATAAACAGAGAATGAGAAGAATTAAAATCAAGAATATAAGGCAAACTAAACAAATTTTCATAAGCATTTAAATCTTTTTACCTTAAGGAGCTTAATCCATAGGCATGCAGAGAGAAGTTGAGTTGAAAGGCTCCAAAGCTTGTGGAAAAATAGAAATACACAGAGAGAGAGTGAAAAGCTATAGATGGAGAGAATGAACTAGGTTTTGTTTCCTACATACATACTAAACTAAAGACAACGTAGGCTATGACAAAACATGAAATCAAAGGAATAATAGGTGGCAAATAATGCTTAACACTTAACTAAACTTCCCAACAGCTCAACAACGATTTCTCAAACATATTCTCCTACGGGACATCTGTCTCCAATGTGTTCCAAGGCTGAGCTAAGACTAATCCCAGTTTCTGTAAGATAGTCCCTGATTTGAAAATTATTTCAATTATGCCCTTGCAATCTTTGAAATTTTTCTATACTTCAAATATTCTCATCAAATATACTCCCAATATCCTAGAACCCATAATAGCTAATAAAAATAAAATTTAATTACCAACACTAAGCTCCAATTTATCTTGTATAACAATAAATTCACGGAATTAACCTCGTGAATTATGTGTGTAAGATTTAACAATATATTATAACCTTTATTGTATTTCTCATCCCACATTAAAACATACAAAAATAAAACACAATAAAGTTGCTCACAAAATTAGGGGATTACAATTCCCTACAACTTACAAAAGCTTCGTCCCCGATACTTAAAACAAATCTGGATACTTTTTCCACATATCCTCCTCTAACTCCCAAGTGGCTTCTTCCACAGCGTGATTCTGCTATAGAACTTTGATAATTGGAATTGCCTTGTTTCGAAGTTGTTTCTCTTTCCTATCAAGGATTTTTAATGGCACCTCTTCATACGATAACTCTGGATCAACATCCAAAGATTCATAACTCAACAAACACATAAGAGAAAATAAACAAATACTTCCGCAACACAGACACATGGAACACATCATGTATCCTAGATAACACTGGGGGTAGAGCTAATCAGTAGGCCGTCTCACCGATTCGCTTAGTTCTTTCGAAAGACCCAGAATACCTAGGGCTTAATTTACCCTTCTTGCCCAAAACTCATTACTCCCGCATCGGTGCTACCTTCAGAAACACTATATCCCCAACTTCAAATTCTAACGGTCGTCGTTGCTTATCAGCATACTTCTTCTGTCGATCAATTGCAGCCCTCAGTCTCCTCTTAATCTTTTCAATAGCTTCAGTTGCTTGGTCCACTTAAATATCTTCTTTCACTAGCCTCATGCCAATGAATTGGTGATCGACACTTTCGACCATATAGTGCTTCATAAGGGACGTTTTGATAGATTCTTGGTAACTATTATTTTAAGAAAACTCTACTAGTGGAAGATACTGATTCCATGATCCCGGAAAATCTATCACACTAGCCCTCAACATATCTTCTAGGGTTTGGATAGTTCGCTCACTTTGACCCTCGGTTTCGGGATGTGTAGTTGTACTAAACTTTAATCGAGTCCCTAAATCTTTCTGTAAGTTTTTCTAAAATGCTGAGGTGAAATGTGCATCCTTATCAGATATGATTGAAACAGGCACGTCATGCAATCATACAATTTCTTACATATACAACCTTGCTAACTTATCCACTGTATAAGTAGTCAGAACAGACAGAAAATAGGATGTTTTAGTCATTTTTTCAACAATGACCTATATGGAATTATGTCCTTCCTTTGGTTTTTAGTAATCCTAACACAAAATCCATAGTGATTTGTGTGAAGCCCAAGATTCTCACGTGCATAATAAGCCAATAATAAACATACTCATATTGCATAATATTCATATCACGCAATTAGTATCAATCTCATG